>VZQC01007311.1:1263218-1292877 GCA_009823505.1 Rhizomys pruinosus
AATATATGCCTGACTTAACCTGGGCCCCAGTACCTGCCTGGAGCGACTTCTGGGTTTCTGTGCCTCAGGAGCTGGCCCGCACAAAGCCACAGAGGCCCCAAACCTGACCCACAGGTCACCGGCTTCAAAGGCGAAGGGCGGCTCCCGCCCAGACAGCTACCCCCTACAAAAGGGTTCAGAGTTGGGACCCTTTACCAGCAGCCCAGGAGACTACTATAAAATCTATCTGCCTGGAGGGACTTCCGGGTTCTGTGCCCCAGGAGCTGGCCGCACAAAGCCACAGAGGTGCCAAACCCGACTGGGGTGAAAAAGCAAAGCCACAAGCCTTTTTAAAAAGAAACATGGTTTACTTGCACGAAACTGATCAGATTTGAGAGATCGTTAATGCCCTTGAAGTGGTTTTTGTGGGTGTGAAACAAATGGTGAGAATTTAAATTGTTCCTTTAATATAGTATTGAAATTAAGTCTACTTAATCTATCAAATCATGTTCATACCCTGATTTTATATACTTGTATCTATCAATAAACATTGTGATACTTGAAAAAAATAAATTAACAGCAAAAGAAAAAAAAAGGATAAAGAGGACACTTACAAAATCTCTAGCTTCTCATTAATAAGTCCCTTCAGGTAATAGAGGGCCAGGAATATAAAAGGCCACAAATAGCCAAAGCATGGAGTTTAGGAGTCTGCAAAGTATGGGTCCTCACACAGGAATTTTATAGTATGGTTCACTCATCCATGAATCAGGGACCATTGAAGAAGAGAGGACAGAAAGATTGTAAGATCCAGGGAGGAGGTGCATGACCATATGGAAAAAGACACATGCAAGCTCCAAGGACCTTGTTCATATAAACCTACAGCAATGGTGTCAGCATGTATAAAACCCAGGATAGAACTCTGGAAATGGGCAGCAGGTTCCCCAGAGCTATTGGCAGCTGATTATTGCTGGGTGAGGAAGAGCCAATCTTCTTAAAGTGAGGGTCTCTTGATGGGCTGACTAGACCTCAATGGATTAAATTGCACTGAGGGACATCTGAGGATCTTAACTTGACACAATTGTCCTTGGCACAAATGACAGAGTGTATTAATACCAGTGGGGGTGTGTGGAATTGTACTAATAATGAAGGTGAGGGGGTATAAAATTGATTAATACTGATTAATGTAAGGTATGAAAATACAAATATTCAGTAACATATGTAAATCATAACATAGTACACTGCAACAGTGATTTAGCCACATAATACATGCAAGTTTTTCTTTAATTTTCACTATTATTGTACTAAACAATGTGTTCCTTTATTAATGGACATTGTTGTTGTCTCCAAGTATTAGTACTAACATAGCCCAGCAGCAAACATTCTTCCATGTCCAGCTGTCAGCACAATTGTCCTGTGATGTACAGGAACTGAAAGTATGAACAACAAAGAGCACTTTCAACATGACGAGACCTTGTCAAAATACCTGTACCAGTTTTTACTCAGCCACCTTCATTGGGGAATTTGCTTTGCTCAGCTTAGACCTGTCAAACTGTGAGAGAACTTCCAATCTAATCTGTATGAAATATTTCTTTGTGGTTTTACCCAGTATTTTCTGATACTAATGAGATCCAACATCGTCTGATACATATAACAGACATGATAATATGTAAATTGTCTACTCACACCCATTAATCACCCAATTACTATTTGCAATACTGTTTTTATTCCTTTTGATTTGTAGGTATTCTTCACATATATGGAGTGTGTATCCAGCCTTTAAACATATAGCTTTTTTCTTGTTTTGATGATAACATTTATGTTCTAATTTATATGTAGCATGTGTATAATTTGTAAAGAGATGCTTCTTTTAGAAACTTCCAGTGTAATGTATTCAATGTTACTAGTCTTTTCTGTGGGTTATTTTTTTTCGTGAATTTAGATATCTTCTCTAGAAAAATGTCAAAAAACATTTTTCCAAAGAAATAAAATACAATAAAAAGTACATTAGAAAAAATAAAGTTGCGTGGTAGAATGTAAAGGCTGCGATTGGGGTGAATGGTGAAACTACAGCGATGTAGTCTGGACACTCATTTGATCAACTTGATTGAACAAACAACCTGTCACCCCCCACTGGATGGTGGGGCTGTGGGGGTTTGGGCACAACAGCCTGCAGATTGGTTTTGCACGAAGGATGCTTGTACTCATGGATTATCACTTATAGGCTAAAAATGAAAAAAAAAAAAACTGAGAGAAAGATGCAGGACAGTTATGGCAGAATGCATGATCTGGGATGGGGTGGGGGTGGGGGGGAAGGGAAAGGGAAATATGCCTGATCTGAATTGGAAAATGATGTATGAAATGCACAAAACATCAATAAAAATTAAATTAAAAAAATAAAAAAAATAAAAAATAAATTTACATCGTTTTCAGAAAAATTGACACAAGAAATAACCTTAATAAGTTAATTTCATAAGAATGTTTTCCCCAATTTGTGGTCCTATATTTTGTATATGATTTTATATATGATTATATATGATTTATATCATATATAAAATCATATACAAATCATATATCTTATATATGATTTGTATATGATTTTATATATGATTTATATATATAAAATCATATATAAAATCATATATATATATATGATTTTATGTATCTATACAAAATCATATATATGATTTTATGTATCTATACAAATGTATATTGTATATGTGTATTGAAATGAATGTAGAAGCAAACTGTACAAGGAGCAAAGGGGACTTGTGGGAGGCAGAGAGCAAGGGAAGTGTAGGGCAGCCATGGGGATATGTTTATACAAAATATACATTTATACAAACGTGCTCTTATGTAACACAGTGCCATGTACAATGAATACATATGACTAAAATTTAAACAAACAGAACAATGATATTCTAGAAAAGTAATAATGTTTGAACTGTGAGAAATTGGAATTATTAAGTTTGCAGTGAAATGGATGGACCTAGAAATAATTATCCAGAGTGAGGTAACCCCGTGACCCAGAAAGACAAGCATCACCTGTTCTCTCTCATAGCTATATGTTAGTTTTGAAATCTTTTAAAACATGTTTCTATGATCTGTATTCTATCTATCTATCTATCTATCTATCTATCTATCTATCTATCTATATCAGTGTATTGCTTGCATGTATATAAGTGCATGCGTGCCATGCAATGCCTGTGGAGGGCAGAAGAAGGCGTCAGATCTCTTGGAACTAGAGATATGGAAGGTTGTTAGCTACAGTGTGGGTGTTGGGATTTGAACCCAGGTCCTCTGCTAAAGCACCCAGTGTTCTTAATCAATGAGCCATCTCCCCAGCTTTGAAATCTTATATACACGTGTTTCAGTTTGAAAATTCAGAGAGGTCAGGAATGGCCATGGTTGGTGGAGGAAGATATTTCCTGGGAGGAGAGGTAGTATACTGTGAGAATCCTATGCAATCTTCACACCTGTCCTTTCAAAGAGTAACACTACCTGATCCTTCATAGACCAAACTGGATTCTTAACCAATGAACAGGACTATCATCAAGTGTATTTGTGACACCCAGCTTCATTCTCTACAAGAACTGAAATTTTGTGAGAGCAATGATGGGTGTAATCTCATTTCATAGCTACAAGAACCTAAAGTACAAGATACCACAAACTCGTATTTGCTGAGTAAATTCAATGTAAAATTTTAACAATTACAACAATACAGTCACAATAAATTGGCTACTTAAAAATTCCATAATTATTTAACAATATACACATTTTTTACAGCCTGGAGTCAAGTCTGTAAATAGGTACAGGTTTTCAGAGCAGCAAATTGCTGACTAAAATGGTTCATAATCCTCTAATTGATAAATTCTACTTTAGGGATTTTTTTCAATAAATAAATAGCTATTGGCTTTTAATACCTGTTTATCTGTCTTGTAGAGAAATAAAAGGCTGATAAATGATGCAATAAGCTGCTGCCAAAAATGACAGAATGGGTATTTATTGAAATAGTTACAAAGTCTATACTTCTGCTGTGTGACACTGTTCCAGGAGAGAACAAATGTTCAGTGCCCCAGACAGGCAGTCAACAACAGACCAAAGTAAGGTTTCCACCTAAGTCCAACTTGGTTCTCTTGAGGTTTCTTGCATGAATATGGGTGAGGGGCTGCTGACAGGAGCAGAAATGACTCAAAGACAGCTGCATCCCCAAAGCCCACCCAGGCCTGGGTGATGGAACTGGAAAGATGGAAACCTGAAGCTCACTGCACAACTGGCCTTACAGTCTGGAGAGTCTCTTCCAGATGGCTTGGTCTATCTGAACCTGTTCCAGACGGTCCTGTGTCTAGTGTCTAACAGTCTCTCTCAGCAGTCCTTAGGGCTCATATATACGTGGGAAAAGGTGGCCTGGTAAATATCCTTAGTTTCAAAGGCCTAAAGGGTTTGACTTGTTTACTTCTGGAGCCTACTTTGCTTCCCTATGGGAGAGGATGTTCCACCTCCACTTGCAGCATCCTGGGTGTTAGCCCAGCTTCTCTCTAGGATGGCTGGTTTTATCTTAGAGGATAGTGTTACGTGACTTCTCATTGAAAAAGCAGGCTATGAAACATTACTAACACATCATTTATAAAAAATATTCTTAGCTCCAAGATCTTCTGGCTTTAAAATTTTCTTCTGAAAAATGATATGTTATTACTATAGTCCTAGTTTATATGTGAGTTGGACCTTCCTTTTGGTAACTTCCAATGCCCTTCTTTCATCTATGTATTTAGTGTTTTAACTATAATATGGTTAAATTTTCTGGTGCTATTTTTTTGCTCTGTGTACCTGCTCAACCTGAATAAGTCTTTTTCCCTAGATTTGGGGAATTACCATCTGTATTTTTGTTGAAAATAAATTCTATGCCTTTGAAAAAAATATTCTTAGATAAATACAAGAATGTTCATTAAATCACTACTAATCAAAGTTTCAAATGCCATGTGATTTTTATTTTAATTTTTGGCATGCTGATTTTCTAAAAGTGAAAATAACATTTTAAAATGAAAATCATGATGCTAGAAGCTTTGCTTTTCTATGAAACATGTATGTATCAGTCATGGCTCTCTAGGGGAACAGAAATGGTAAAATGAATATATGTATATATATATATATATATATATATATATATATTCCAAGGGGGATCATTATACTGACTCTCACTGCACAGGGTGAGTATTTTGAGGAATGGCCATCAGCATGCTGGAGAGGCTCTGTGGGCTGTTTAATATCTGAGGAACAATAACTCCCTCTTGCCTTATCCTCATATATAAGCTTAAAAGTTTTTGAGAGACCATGAAAATAATGAATTCTATGGAGTTATATTCAACATCCAGTTAATCAATGAGACTTGTATTCAATTGGTTTAAAATGTACCAATCAGAACTGTTTTTTCTCCTATCATTCTAACAAAAAATCCATGCCTTTTGTGTATGTACCCAGAGAAATGCACAGCACAAGAAGGGGATTAAATACATGTTTTCAAGAGATTAGTAAGCGAAAAAAAGTTTAATAGACTAAAATACCCTCATTTTTACTTCTTAATCTATGTAACTGTGAATATTGGACATTGTTTTCTGCATGTATTTAAAAGGGGGAGAACATAGATGGCTCAGTGGTTAAGAGTACTTGCTGTTCTTCCAGAGGACTCAAGTCTCGTTCCCAGCATCCACATGGTGGGTCACAAACATATGAAACTTCAGTTCCAGTGCATGGAACACCCTCTTCCAGTATCCATAGGTGCTATACCCACATAGTGCTCTTATATACATGCAGGCAAAACTCTCTCACATATATTAAAAACTAAATAAAATATTAAAAACTATGCTTGCTACATGGAGAGGCATCAATCATTTGCTTGAAATGTATCTCCTGAAATCAATTTTGCAAAAACTTGTTAAAATTATTATTTTTATTTTATGCATATGCGTATATTGTCTGTATGTTTGTAAGTTCAACAGTGTCTTGCGATGAATGCCTGTAGTGGTCAGAATAAGGTGTGAGATCCCCTGGAACTAAAGTTAAAAAGAGTTGTTAGTGCCTTTAATCCCAGCACTTGGGAGGCAGAGGTAGGTGGATCTCTGTGGGTTCAAGGCCAGCCTGGTCTACAGAGCGAGCTCCAGGACACCTGCTACTAAAAGGGAGACCCTGTCTCAAAAATACCAAAAAAAGGTAAAACTAAAAAGAAAAAAAGAGTTGTTAGCCACCATAGGGGTACTGGGAACCAAACCTGGATCTTCTGCAAGAGCATCCAGTGCTCTTGAACACCGAGTCTTCTTTCCATCCCTATACTAAAAATCTTTGAAGAATTTATATCACTAGCCATCATTGTTTAGCATGTTAAGATTAGCCTGACATATACTTCCATTGACAAATAAAACCTTTAAAAGACAGATGGGAACTAAGTTTAAGCTGATAAATTAATGCCAAAGAACCTATGAGCAGTGATTAATTTTCTGACATCCAAGTACCCTGTGTTATAATTATAAACTAAGGTTGGCTTAGCTCTTTCCAAAGGATGAATAATTGCAAAGCTATTCATAACAGTCTCCACTACTTCTCTTATTGCTTAGCAATTTTCTCTAATACATAGGGCCATTTGCTTGCTTAGTTATGTTTTAGTGACCCAGTGACTTTAATTACAGTTGTTTGCATAAGGATGGGTATGATGTTATATGCTGGACTATGGCAACTTACCAGCAGCTATAGCTCTGAATAAACATTACTCCCCTCCCCAGAACCCATCAGTTACCAATAGATTCTCAGTTAGGGGCCTCAGCTGTCAATATGAGACACAGAAAGAAAGAGGGTCCTCATGTGGGGAAATTCCTCTATCAGATTGGTCAGTGGGCCTGTGTGTGTGAAACATTTTCTTGATTGTTGAGTGATGTAGAAAGGCCCAGTTTGCAGTGGGTGGTGCCACCTTGGGCAGGCGACCTGGGATGTATAGGAAAGTAGGCTGAAAGCAGGCCTGAAGAGAAAGCCGGGAAGCAGTGCCACTCCAGTTCTGTGCTCTGGTTTCTGCCCCCAGGTTTCTAGTTTGAGCCCTGCCCTGGGTTCCTTCAGTGATCAACTGTGATCAGACATGTAAGCAAATAAACCATTTTCTTTCAAGCTGGTTTTGGTCAGAGCGCTTTATCACAGCAACAGAGAAGTAAACTAAGGCAGAGGCCACACAAGTTTCTCCCTAATCCATGCTGGAATGAATGCTGAAGGGCTCGGTCTTGGGTTGGTCTTTTTGTAGGTAACTAAAGCTGCTGTTTTTCAGTTATACACCTATCCTTTTAGTGGTTGAATACATTATCAGGATTTGATCAATTTAAAAATACATTTCAAAAGTGTAATTCAATAATTATAGTGTAAAAATTTAGTTTCCTAACGAATTGTCTGAGAAAGTTCAAGAATCAGGTAAAGATAATTTAGTACCCGAAAGTGCCTATCTCTTTTATTTATGGATTCAGATGTTCTCAGACGTGGAAATATCTTCCAAGACCTTTTGGCCCAGTCACTAAAATGAATTTACTCTACACAAAGAACAACCTGTTCTAAATTGTCACTCAGATACAGTTTCAATATTCCTGGCAATGAAATATTTGTAACAGGCTTTTTTTTTTCTCAGGGAAGAGTACTCAAAACCTAGCAGAGAATGTGTACAGAGTGAGGTATCAGTAAGTTTTTCTTGAATGAAAGACTGATTGAATGAACTCATATTTTGAGATAACTCCAAATTTTTATTCTTCATTAGTTTTCCAGGATAAAAAAATAAGAGGTACAATAGCTAGAAGAAAATATATGACTAACAAAATAACACATTAAATACTATAACAGCTTTCTTTTCTTGTCAATAAATATAGCCAATCATATTACGTTTAACAGACTCAAAGTGTTCCTTTCAAGGGCCACATTTTAATTTAATTTATCTTAGCAATTTTCCTTTGATGCATATCTCTATGCTGTGCCAGATTTTGTTGTTATTAACAATATTGTGATAAATATCCTTGTTCTTAATTGTTTCCTGTCTATATGATTAAAAAAGGACTTTATGCAAATTTTTCATATCAACTTTAATTTTTGCTAACAAAGCATTA
Source organism: Rhizomys pruinosus (assembly GCA_009823505.1). Taxonomy (NCBI): domain Eukaryota; kingdom Metazoa; phylum Chordata; class Mammalia; order Rodentia; family Spalacidae; genus Rhizomys; species Rhizomys pruinosus. Next base: position 1,271,318 of record VZQC01007311.1, read on the forward strand.
GAATGTGGATAGTGGGCATTATCATTAAACAGCTAATAATTGAAAATACCACTTCATTGTTTGTGCATACAATGCACCATGAGTGGTGGGTAACATGGTTTGGGGAGTCAAGTTGTCTGGGTTGCATCTCCATTTCACCATTCAAAAGATCTGGGAACCTCAAATGACAAATGGGTAATGAAAATGTGGTAAATTAGCTCAGTAGAGTTCTTCTACTCAGTGGTAAAGAAAAACAAAATCGTGAAATTTGAAGGTAAATGAATGGAACTAGAAACTGTTAGATTAAGTGAGGAAAAACCAGCTCAGAAATACAAGTGACATAGAGTGTCTCTCATTGTGCATCTAGGATCCAAACCTAAATGGGAGTATATTTCCTGATGTAACTGCTCTGGAGGCAGAAAATGGAAATACACCATGGGGATAGTAGGAGACAGGTGTTAAGAGGGAAATGGGAGGTGCTTTAATTGGGCAGGGAGTAGGGAGGATTATAGCAGGGGAAAAGTGCGGACAGATAGATAATGCTTAGATGATATGAAAACCAGCATGAAATGTACTAGTACAACGTTCTAAAATATACGTGCAATAAATATATGAGCACATGTGTATAGCTGAAGGCTATATAACAACCAAAAAAACAAAACAAAAACAGTGCCAGGCACAGGCAGGAGAAAGTTGTCTTCCAGTTGTTTGTCAGGGTAGTCCAAGACTCCCAAAGTAACACAGGCAATTACACATCCCCAGACCAATGTAATTTCTCACTTTATTCTAAATATACATCCTCATATTTACAGACAAGTGTACCATTCACCCATCACCAAAGAATCTTCTTTTTACAGCAGATGCAGACTGTTAAAGAATTCAGTAACTGGTCAAAGGCAGAGAAAAAGTATCTGTGAGACATTCAATCCTCAGTGACACATTTTCAATGCAACCTCTATACTCAGAATGAGTGCATCTCTTAACTCTCACCACAGAAGTTCCCCTATGCCACAGATAGTGATTAACACCAAACCCACAATTTACCATTGTACAGAAAACAAAAGGCTGCAGAATGATTATCCCTGAATAGGATACCCATCTCAAACCTCTGCCTCTCAAAACTCAAGGATCATTTCCGAAGAGGAGACAGCAAGGTTGCAAGAGCCAGAAGTGGTGGATGACCACAAGGATGCACAGTATCCAGACCTCTGGTCAGTAATTTAGATGAACTCACAACAATGGGGACAGATGCACAAGTCCTATTCAATCCCAAGCTGGACAAAATACCAGTACAGACATGGGGAATTGAGTAAGAAGTCCCAACCCAACCTATGGAACTTTGGGCAAATGATGGTCTCGGGGGATGTGGAAAGACATTGTCTTGTAAGAACAGTACCTTTGTGGACCCAGTGGATAGAGCTACTGAAGAACATTTGGTGAAACAAATCAGATTCTTTAGGATATAAAAGTACATTAAATTGGGCAGAGAGCAGTGAGGTGGGAGAGATTTAAGTTCCATCAAACTGTACTATACAAAAATTAAAAAAAATCACATATTGAATATATTTACTTCTCTTAGAAATAGCAGCTCCAGGTGTGAAGACATGGCAGAGTGGTTAAGGGGTTTGTTGTTCTTCCGGAGAACCCGAGTTCGGTTTCCAGCCCTCTCAGAAGGCAGTCCCCAGGATTCTGACACCGTCTTCTGACCTCTGCAGGCACCTATGTTTCTTTGAACATATTCAGACACAGACGCACATGCATATACATAATTTAAAATAAAAATAAATCATGGTGATAGAGAAGTGGCTCAGCAGTTAAGATCATTGGCTTCTCTTGCAGAGGACCCAGGTCCGATTCCCAGCACACACATGGAAGCTAACTCCAATTCCAGGACATCTGTCATCCTTTTATGACCTCTACAGGTATTATAGGACATGGGTACACTTAGATACATGCAGGCAATGCATATATACACATAAAATAACAATAATAAAATATTTAAAAATTTAAAAATCTTGTAAAAACAGCAGCTTCAGAGCATGTTATCTATTTTAGTTTTCATCTTTACATATGTGCATATTCATATACTAGATTTCATATATTATGGGGAGATATATATTTTGTGTCATATTTACACTTTTTCCTTCATTTGTTGCCATGGTTTAGATATGAGGTGTTCCTGACATAATCAATGGATGAATCCATTGATGAACTCATAATTTAAGGGAATCATTGGGAAGTGATAAAATGATTTGGATGTGGAGTAAATTTGAAAGAAGTTCATCGAGGATGTATCTTTGGGACTGCATCTTTCTCCAGAGAATCTCTCTCTCTCTCTCTCTCTCTCTCTCTCTCTCTCTCTCTCTCTCTCTCTCTCTGTTTCTGTGTTCTCTCCCTTTCTTTCTTCTTCTCCACTTCCTTCTTTCCTTCCTGACAGCCAGAGGTTAGCAACTTTGCTCTGCTACATGATCTACTGCTATGATTTACCTCCCAGGAGGCCCACAACAGGAAAGGAGGAGATCAGGGACCTCACTAAGCCAAAGTAAATGCTTTCTTTCCTAAGTTATTTATCTCAGGTCTTTTTATTGTTCAGGTGCTGTAGAAACAAAATATCAAAACTCCTAGAACTTAAAAAGCAGGTACAAAATGATAATTTTACCATGTGCTTCTTTGAGCTTGAATTCTTTTTTAGTTAATGGAGGCTTTGAACTTGGTAATCTTCCACAGTGATGGATTTGAATTCATACATATGCTGCCAGGCTTGGAATCTTTGGCTGGGTAGTAGGTTCACACAATTTATCCATGCTGCTGCATGAGTTTATTCATGCTCATTCTTACTGTGGAGTATTTCCTGTAAACTGAAAATTCTTCCTTGATAGAAGACTCACAGGATTTAAAAACTAGTAAATTTTGGGGGCTGGAGAGATGGCCTAGCGGTTAAGAGCACTGACTGCTCTTGCAGAGGACCCGGGTTCGATTCCCAGCACCCATATGGAGGCTGAGAACTGGCTGTAACTCCAATTCCAGGAGAACTCCAGTTCCAGGGGAATCCGACACCCTCTTCTGACCTCCGAGGCATTGCAGGACACGGGTGCACAAACCTCCTTGCAGACAGTACATTCATACACATAAAAAGTAAATAAAAAAATTAAATAAAAATAAAAACTAGTAAATTTTTAAGTTCAAGGAAGCTCAGAAAGTTATACATTTACAAGACCACTCCCGAACTTTATTAAAACAATTAGAAACTTCTGGGGAGAATGGATACTTGCAAATATGGAACTGTCTGCAAATTAAGGAGTCAACTCAAGGGATGCAACATTTGTGAAACTGGGGTGGGCCTTTCAGTCACTGCTATTGCCTTTAAGTCATCAATCCTTTTCAAATAACTCTTCACCCTTTCCTATGTAAATAACTCCAATAAGCTCACTGGTATTCATTTAGAGCTATGAAAATAATGCTGTTTCAATAACTCACATATGTAAAATTGTTCATCATATTGGACATATACTATTGGGCATATACTTCAAATAGGATAATTGGGGCCTAATTATATGTCTGATCAAATATGCTATATGCTATAACCTCAGTGTTCCCAAATACCTGTATATATTGAAACCTCCAATCATAGTGTGTTAGAGTTATAGTGGTTCTATCTATATCTGCAGGAAAAAAAAATCTTTAGGCTCTTATGAGTGAACTAGTCCAGTGGGTGTATATTGGCATTTGCTTTTAATTTTAATTTTCCATGTTTCATAGTGAATTTCATTTTTCATAGAGTTGGGTATTTGAAAAATAAATTAAAATATATATATATTAATATAGTTAAATATAGTTATTATTCCTAGCCTTAAAAGCCTAATTAGAAAATTCTCTCAACTGAAGATTATATTTTAAAAAAATCACATATGGTCTCCTCTCTCATCTTTATGATTTAATGCTTTATTTTTAAATATTATTCCTTTTGTGATACAGTTCTATGGAACTCTGCAAGAAGGAATCAGATACTTCTTATTTCACGCAAATTTTATTAGGATGGCTAATTTTAGTTATGTTAACTTTAGTGTTTTCTTCTACTGGTGAGATTTGGCTTGCCACTTGTGTTGATTTTTTTTTATTTTCCTGGTGGATTATAAAGCATTTACAGAAAACTCTTCTGTCCAATATCTTTTTATCTCATCCCTAGAGGTATTTTTCTTTTTAAGTTCTAGAATGGTTAATTTTGTCAATTTGATTGGGGTAAAGAAAGCTTGGAACTTGGGTTTTTCTCTGAGTGTTTCTGAAAGAAAGTCTCCAATCAATCAGTGGATTGAATAAGGAGATATGCCATCACCAATGGGAGTGGCCATTTACCCAATCCATGAACTAGCCTAAAGGGGTAAAAAGGGAGAGCAAGGCGGCTGGCTTCCTTCTGTTCTTCAGATGAGCCCTTGGTTCTCAGTTCTTGGACTAACTGGAACTCAGAAGACTGGCTCCCTTAAGTCAGGTTCCCTAACGTGGACTAGAAACACACTGGTGCTTCCAATCTTGAGTGGATAAGAAAGACTGTGGATTTCTCAGCTCCCAGGCTTCTGTGATCCAATCCCTCATAATAAATCAACTTCTTCATATACTCTATATCCTGTTGGTTCTATTTCTCCAGAAAATCCTGACAAATATAATTAAGGATACTATTTTCATTATTGTAGAGTCATGAACCTTCGGAAATTCAATATTTCAGTTTATTTGATTCTTTGCTTTATATTTCTGAGAGAATTACATGGTAAGAAGGACAATCTCCAAATGAACTTTGCTATGCTTCTATCTCATACATCAGATACCATCTGCTGCTGCCGCAGTCTATGGATAGGACTTTGTTATCTTTCAGCAACAAATTTTTATTTTTTGTATTTCTAGTGTCTTACTATTTTCTTTCTAAATTGTCTTTTTTAAAACTAAGAAAGTTTGGGTACAAGCTTTCAATAAATATGTCTAATAATTTAGATATAGTACCCTTAATGAAAAAGCTTAATATTTATCTAATATTTACCTAGCAAAAATAAAGTAACTTTAATTCGTTTAGCCCTCATAAGTGAATACTAGAAATCATTATATTCTGGCATAATTGTAGCTGGCACACAGTAGGACTCAATAAATATTTCTGAGTGGATATATAATCTAAATTCATATTGGAAAATATGTCCACAGTCCTTATTGAGAAAGCCATTACTCTGGTTCATAAATATTCATGTGTTTGGTGTATTGTAGGAACTCGAACTATGAAGATATAAAAAGGATCAGTGCCAAAACACAAAGCTGAAGCCAACATTGCAATTAGATTTTTTTTCCTTGGAAGAGAGTCAACAATTTAAACATAGCCTTAGAATAGAACATCTAGATAGCAATGTGTGGACCAAAAAGGAAAATCAATGTTATAAAAAAGTCTTATTTATGGATACTTCAACAGAGCTCTTTTGACACTCATTCCTATGAATAACTTGTCAAGGACGAAGTATTATTCTCAGGCAGATAAGATCTTAATTCCAAGAGCCTTTTTCTTTATCACCCTGCCACCCCCATATACACATTCAACCATGTCTTTCCTTTCCTCTCTCAAACTACTAGTAAAATAACTGTACATTTGAAATAAAAATATATTCCTATATCTGCTCTCAGTTAAAGGTTTTGAAGACAAGGATATTTATACTTACTGGTAAAGAATATTTTAGAACAATTTTATGTTCTCAGAATTTTGAAAACTTCTTGTCATCAACCAAATATATAAGCAATTGTTCAATAGAGCTAGTTTTTAAATCCAAACTATGAGTGAAATATTCTATCCATAATAAAGTAGAAATCTTCTTCTTCATTCACAATGTCCTAAAACAAAGTGTGTGTGTGTGTGTGTGTGTGTGTGTGTGCGCACATGTGTGAGAATGTGGGTTTACATGTGTGTGGAGACCAGTGGTCAACCATGGGTTTCTCCCATCCCTCCTTTTCTCTGGGACAGGGTCTCTGCTTTATCAGGAACTCACTAAGTAGGCTAGGCTGGCTGTTCATTGAGTTTCAGGGACCTACCTGTCTCTGCTTCTTCAGCACTGGCATTACAAACATACCACCAAGCCTGGTTGTTTTTGTGTGTGCCCAGGTTCTTATGCTTAAACAGTGGCTACTTAAACAGTGATTGTAAAGCAATTCTTACAGACCATAAAAGTAATTTTAACAAGAATGCTCATTCATCACTCATCACTTATGTGTTAGGTGTATAAGAAATAAAGCTATTAGCAGATACTATAATAAATCAGGAGTAACTTGGTGGTATCAAAAACAATAAATTCATCCATCCACAGTTTTAGAGACCACTGTAGTATCAAGGCCATGGGCCTCCAAAGGGGATCTAGGAGATGGTCCTGTGCATCACTTTAATCATACCGTAACTCCAGTCTCAGGTCTAGCTCAAATACTATGTGACTGTTTTCTTGTAAACACTTGTCATTGAATTTAAGAGTGACCTAGATAATCCAGGAAAATCTCAGGAGTTTAATTTCTTCATATTTTCAGTCTTTTTAGAATATGGTAACATTCACATGTTCAGGGAACTTGGGTAGGGCCAAATATTTTCTTGGACAATATTCAACCCCATTACAAATGGATTTACTCATTAGTTCCATATAAAAGACAAATACTTAATTGAGTTTTTTAAACTCACAAAAATATCACAGTTGATAAATGAAAGCTAAGATGTGAGTTTAGCAAATTAGGCTAATCTAGACTTTATTGTTTTAGTTGGTTATTTGAAATAGTAATCAGACGTTTCCAATCTGCTATAGCCAGGGCCTCGAAGAATGAAACTACAGCACAAACGTTCCAGAACATGGCCTTGCAGGTCACTCATGCCCACCTGACTGCTGTAATCATCTGCTGGTTTATGACACTAGTGCATTTGGTGCCTCTGCATAAAGAAATTTGTTGACCTCATACACCATTTGCTCTGTGAAGACACAAAGAACTTTCTTTCATTTCCATTAGCAAAATCTTCATCTTTTTGCCATCCTTGTTCACATCTTCCACCTGCAGTCAGATCTATTATTTATTTTCAAATTTCCTGTAACAGACTTCGAATGAGTAGTCTATGAAGCATTAAACTGGCTGTATGCCCACAAATCACTTACATGATTTTGTAGAAACAGAGGTATTGGCTGCACTCTGTTTCCCTGATGGAACTGGAAAACAGTTTTAAATAGATATACACTCTCCTTTTTGCGTCATTATTACTTTTTCTTTATTTTTGTTTTTTTTTTAACACAGGGCCTTGTAGTATAACCCTCACTAGCCTATTACTCACTATGGAGTCCAGGCTGGCCTTGAACTCATACAGTCCTCTTGTCTCAGCCTCCCTAGTGATTATAGATATACACTGACATGCCTGGCTTTCATTATTTCTATTGTAACAAAATACTCAAAATGTAATATTTCCCTTTATTCTCGTTTTAAATATATGATGTAATCCTATTAACTACATTCATGGAAGTTCATAATTATATAACAATCATCTTCCTTTTGAATACTGAATGCTATTATATGGATATACCACAATTTACTTGTTCATTTGCCCAGCAATAGAAGCTAAGTTTGCTTCCATGGTAGGGTTATAACAATTAGTGTTGCTTAAGAACATGAATGTCCAAAAACCTAATTAAAATTCATTTTCTTTCTTTATTCATACTTACAGAACATATTTATTATAATCATCTTTATACCCTCTTCCCTATTAGCACCTCCATACCACCCCCCCTCACTGGAATTAATGCATTCTGTCATCTGTGTTTAGGCCTATCATGTCAAGTTAGTGTCCCCAGACATCCCTCAGTGCACGATCATCCACCAGGGGTCTAGTCAGCCTATCTAGAGTCCCTCCTTTTAAGAAGATCAGCTCTTCCTCACTCAGCAGTAATCAGTAGCCAAAAATTCTTTGACTCTTGACATTTATTTTCAGGTTTTAAGAAATAAACTTCTAGATATGGGAATTCTTGAATAATGTAGGAATTACACTTTTAATTTGTTGAGGAGCATCCTAAGCTTCCACAGCCAGTACTAATGTTATAATCTAATTAATGTTGTGAATGAAAGCTTCCAGTGTCTCTATAAGTTAACCACTACTTGGTAATTTTTATATTTTTCATGTTAATGTAAGAATGAATGTTTCACTGCAATTTTGATTTGTATCTTACTAATGATTTTTAATTTTTAGCATTTTCTGTCGATATTTATTGGCCATTCCTGTATATACATTGAAGAAATTTCTATTCAAGTCTTTTCCCTATTTGGAAGTTTAAGTTTGGGGGCATTAAGTTTCCATATGTACAGATGAATAAATATCTTATCACATACATTTAAAATATTCTGTATGGATGGAATTCCCTTTTAATTATGTTTATATTATATTTGATCCAGATTTTAACACTTAGCAAGTTCTAGTTGTCTGTTTATTCTTTCATTAACTATGCCTTTGTTGTTATAGGAAAGTGATAATCACTGAATCCAGTGTTGTAAAGACTGTGACCTATGTAAAAGGTATTAGTCTACTAAGACATAGGTGTAAAATTAGAGCTATAAACTCTTGTTTTTATAATTTTTCCATGTAGTTGTTTAATTGAGTTTTTCCCACAAACAGCTTTGTTATTATTTGGTATCTTTTTTTCATTGTTTACTGTAGCGTTATGGATTTCTTGACGGGTAAATCTAATGGTAATAAACCACCTAGGTTTTGTTTTTCTGGATGTGTCTTAGTTTCCTCCTCCCTCACATTTGCAGGATAATTGTACCACAGCTTTCTTTTAATCATTGGCATATATCAAGACATAGTCTATTGATTTCTTTCAAGTCATTTTTAAGAAATCTGTTGATGATAGTTTCAATACTCCTCTATTTCCGCTTCCACCATTCACATGTTCTTGTTTTGTTTAATTATACTGTGTACATATGGACATATTTCTGTTCATTTTGAGTTACTTAAGCTTTGGAGGTATTTATATTGATATTTATTTTTATCAAACTGGAAAGTTTTTTTTTTTTTTTTAATCTTTTAGAGACAGGGTCTCTCTGTAGCCTCAGCTGTCCTGGAACTCACTATGTAGGCCAGGCTGGCCTTGAACTCATAGAAATCTTCCTGCCTCTCCCTCCCAAGTGTTGGGATTACAGGTGTATGCTACTATGCCCAGCTAATCTATGAAAAGTCCCTCTGCCTCTTTATTACTGTTTCATCCTAGAATATCCCAAATGCATATATAATTCTACATTACAGTGTCTCTCAGTTCTCCTAGCTCTTCTTCTGTTACTTCATTTATATACTTTTGAGACAAAGTCTCCCTATATAGTTTAGGCTGGCCTCAATTTAAAAATTCTCCTACCTCAGGACTGATCTTAGCTGAGGACTGATCTTACCAGCATGCACTACCAAGACTTAGCTTCATTTAGTTTTATTTTGTTCTTTTCTGTTCTCTACACTCAGTAGTGTTGTATCTTGCCTTCAAACTTTTGAGAGGTTTATATAATACTAAATACTGTCTTTGTATTACTTCCATTCCTCCAAGTCCCCTACCAACTCTTTCTGTGTCCTCCTACTCATTATAAATTTCTTGTCTTCTTCTTTGATTATTATATATATAATATAAACATACATTTATGAACACACATATATGGTGGAATGAATACATTAAATGGTGTTCATGTGCTTAGAGTTGTCCATAGGGATTGGATAATGTCTCAAGGAATTAGTCTCTGGAGAAGACTGATTCTCCCTTCCTCAGCATCCTTTGATTTTATTTAGCTCTTTGTTTGGAGGTGGGACCCTGTGACATTTCCTTCATGCACCTTCCCACCTATCAGCTGGTTGTATCATTATGCAGATGTCGTTAGTCTGTCATACTGTGGAGATTTCATTGCTGCAGTTTCCATAGTATGTGTAGAATATACCACCTAGCAGCAGGTGTCTTGTCCCTCTGGCTCTTATGTTGTTTCTGCCTCCTCTTCCAAGAAGTTCCCAGAGCTAGGGGTGTAGACGTTGCATTGCAGATTCGCCACTTTGTGCTTGGCGCTTCATACCCTTTTGTTCCCTGCATTTGACCAGTTGTGGAACTTTATAACGGACTCCATATATTTGAAACAGAAGCTTCACTGATGAGTGGTAAGTGAAACCCCTTTCCGTAATATAAACATATATATATATATATAATATAAATAATATACTATTAATATTTAGAAAAACAATGGAAGTGACCAAAGTAGGTTTTTCTCTAGGATCTATGACCTCTCTGGCCATGTGTACTTATGATCCAGCTATATCACTCCTTGACCCTAAGGTCTCAATATCCTACTCCAATGATGCTTTCTTGCCATTTTTATTCCTGCTTTATGCACAATATCTAGGAAATGAAAACAACTAAAATGTCCCTCAACCTGAGTGGATAATGAAAATTTGGTGTATTTGCACCATGGAGTTGTAACTTACTCAGCAGTAAAGAAAAAAAAAATCTCACAATATTTCCAGGTAAGTGGATGGAACTAGAGATAACCCAGACTCAGAAAAATAAGTAACACATTTTCCTTATTTGTGGATCCTAGCTCCAAATACTTAGATGGGGGTCCATAACCTGACGTAACTATGGAAATTAACTAAAAGGGGAAAGGAGAAGAAGGATCCAAAGATGGGGGGATAATGGGAAACAGGAGATATCAAGGGGGAAATGCGGAAAGTGGGGAGAACCTCAACTGGAGAGGGATGGCTATAGATACAGAAGCAGAGAGAGAGAGGGGAAAGAAAGAGAATGATCCTTAAGAGGTTTTATAAACTAAGAACTATAGCATTTAATAAACCTATTGTAAAGTACATATATAATATAAATATGAACACTGGTATATAGTGTGTATAGTTGATAGCTATACAACAAAAATCATAGTGCCAGAAAGAGGAAACCTCCCTTCAAGTCATTGTTTAGGGTAGTCCAAGAGACTCTCAAAATTATACAACCATTGTCACAGACCTTGATTGCCTACCAGAATTTGAAGGTAAGACCCTACTGCTAAAGATAGGACATAATTCAGACCAAGAACTTCAACCAATTGAACTGGAACTGAGCTGGATATTAGCTCTCTTTGAATATTAGCTCTCATGATATTAGAAGATATTATGCAAGCTCCCAAGGAGAAAACTAATCAATGGAACTGAGCTGGAAACCTCCTCTTTGAATATTGGCTCTCATGATATTAGAAGATGTTATGCAAGTTCCCAAGGAGAAAACTAATCAATGTCCTATGCAGCTGTGGAGCCTCTGAAGCACAGCAGCTAGTCCAGTAAACGATCTCTAATAGTGCAGTAATGGTACTTTGCCTTGAGGGTGATCAACAGCTGTCTAAATGGACTCAGGCCTGCTCAATGGGAAAGAAATTATGTGGTACTCTAACCAGTCAATTAATAACATCTTCACTTTTTTAATTTGTCCTATGTTTTTGAGTCTTATTAGTAAAGTTTCATTTCAGTTACTATACTTTGTCAGCTCTAGTAATACTTTTTATATTCTTTCACTCTTTATACATCTTTATTACTTTTTGTCTGCATCATCATTTCCCCATCTTTCGTTAGCTCTTTGAACACTTTTCACACAATCATTCTAAAGACTTTGTCTAGAAGATCTTTTAACAAGGCATTTCCAGGATGAATTTTTCATCCTTTGAGTTAGCCCTGCTTTCAAAATTTTCATATGCTTGTCAATTTTTGTTGAGAATTGTACATTTGTAGGTACAAATTTAAAGCTGGATACATCACTGCCTGTTCTCTTTGATTTGAATATGCGTGCTTTATTATCATTTTGTCTAATTTTTATCTTCTGATCTTTAAGGATAATCTGTGTGCAGAAGCTTAGTTTATGCGTCTTTTTCGGCCTGCATCACTCATAGGGAAACAGTTATTGATTTCTTCTTTTCAGTGTGTCTATACAAGTGTTGAATGCTCTAGTCTTTCAAGTCTAGGTTTCAAGTAGGGAATCAAGAAAATAAAGACAGGAAAGGCATGGTACTGGCCTTTTCCAGTAAGGGGCTTAAAACAAGGGGATGCTGCAAGCTTCACATTTTGTGTTTCTTTGAATCTCTTCAATTAGACATGACATTCAGTAGAGCCCAGATTTTGAATATTTAGAGGAAAGACTTTTGTCTATTCTGACTCTTGTGAACTATGTCTAAACTGCTTCAGGAATAAGAACACATTTGACTAACATAGAGATGTTTAAAATGAGTAGCTGTCACAGTGCAGGGCTGAAACTGACCAGAGTCAACTGAACTTTCCATTTAAGCATTCCTGCCGAAGACGTTACATTTCAACAAATTCCAAAATGGTTGCATCAAACATATACTACCAGTGCAGGTATTGTCTAGGTTGGGGATAATCTGGAGTTTGTTACTATAGCATTTCTAAGCCACATTATGAGGATGCTTCAGGAGCAGGTGGTCTTGGGATTAGAGAGACTGCTCAGCAGCATTTGCTGCTCTTGCAGAAAACCAGGATTTAGTTCCTACAATCCACATGGCAGCTAAGAACTATTAACAGTAACTCCAGTTCCAGGGAATCTGTTGCCTTTTTCTGGCCTCCACAGGTATTGCTCACACATGGTGTGCTTTCATACATGCAGGAACAACACTCATTCATGTAAAATAATAAACAATCAAACAAATAATAAACAAACAAACAAATAAATACTTTTTAAAGACAGTCTGATAATCAGTGTTCATTTTAAGGCCCATTCAATAAATATCTTAAGTGCTCTCTAAATTCTCCTCATTTACAAAGAGTTTGAGAATTGCTACTTCCTGCAGCCTTTCTCCATTAAGAAAAGGACAGCTTTTACAATAACCATAGTTGATTTAGAAACAAACAACCTTCAAATGCCTAGACCTTTTGCTTAAATTGTGTCTATGTCCTTTCATGTTTAAGATCAAAGTTCTACCATCACAATTTATTGTAAGTGAAAAAATGATGCATGCATGATACTTCCTGCCATGTCCTGAATTCTTGCCCTGTGCTCAGCAATATTGTTCAGATGTTTTCATGCATTATATTTTAGCCCTGTCAGATGGCATAAAGGTAACAATAGATTCTTCTTTTCATGAAGCTCATGCTGCAAAATATGGTGCACTACAATTTGAATAAAACAAGATATTTTTCTCTCTAAAGGGTTTACAGAAACACATTTAGTGAGTCAGGCTACTTTGAAATGGAAAAAAAGAATGTCTCAACACATATAAATCTAATCATTTTAGAAGCATAGTTATTCACAACTGCTACAGCCATGGTGAAAATGAAAAACCCAGCCACCACTGTGGGAAACCTGGCTTTGCCGCCAGTTTATGGTGATTTTTCTGAATGCAAAGTTTCTCTTTGTCATATAAGACATTCATACTATGAGAAAAATAGTGTTTATGACAGTCTTCTTTATTACTGTTTTGTGCATGTGTGTATGTTGTATGTGTGGGTGCATATATAATGAGGGTCAAAAGGATATCTTTGTGCAGTTTGTACTCTCCTTGTACCTCTACATGGGTCCTGGATATCCAGGCTTCTGTCACATGCACCTTTTCCTGCTGAGTCACATTGATAGCTACACAATCTTTATAACTGTGAAATATATCAAAGCTTTCTAAAAAGTTAAAAAGTCTCAGCACCAGCTTGCATACTACCCAAATATAAAGTTAATCATCAGCCTTACTCTCCTATGAATCCTGTGAACTACAATAACACGTGGCCTGGGAAGATTTGTCCACTGGTGTAATAGTGACATGAGGTCACTATTACAACCACTTTCTAAATGGATTTAAGGTCCGTTTCACAGGGTAAAGATTATATCTAACACTGTTATCAGGGCTAGAAACCTGGGGCTAGACAGGCAGGTCACATGACAAAAGGGAGAGCTGAATAATATTATGATAAATTTAGTTATTAAAATGAGCCTGAGGAGTTGGTCACGCAGGCAGGAATGGCACAGAAGAAAGAAGGAAAGGGCAGGCCAGTTTAGCAGAAGGGTCAGCCCAGCCAGCTCTCTATACAACTGCCCCACCCTCAGCAGGCCTCTGCAGCTGCTATCTCAAGAATTTACCTAGTCCACTGTCAGCCCAGGCTAGACTGCCCAACAGCCGTTATACCAGTGGTGTCAGTTCCCTTCTTGTGCCGCTTTCCCTGTCCCCATAGGAGAACTGACCTTCATCTACTTTGGTATTTGATGATGGCCGCACAATCCACACAGAAAGTTGTACTAAAAAATAATAGCAAGGTGTCTCTAAATGAGCACTATACTGCTATGTACTATGCTGAAGAACAACCAATGTCAGTGAATATTTGAGCTTTGATGCAGCAACAACAGCAGCTAGACAGTGCCAGAAACAAAAAAACTGGCTCAACCAATGGAGAATAGAACTTCTGCCCAGGTAACATTAAAACTTAAGCAGAAGAACTTAAAGCAATGCCTGGGTTAGAGTAATATCTAGGGATGTTTCTTCCAACCTAGGTGTCATGTCCAGGGGAGCAGTTGGAGGATGAGGTCTGCTTGTCTACAAGAGTACTATGTGGGGAACATACCACAGAACCCTACTTAGGAGCAGGATGTCACTCTAAAGTCAAAACCTGCTCAGAGGTGGATGAGCCCCAACACCTCGAATGGACTTAAGAAGAGGTGGCATGGAAGTCCTGGGAGAGCAGGCTTAGGGCATGGAGCTATGCTTTATGGTGGAATAGGTGGTAGAGGTCCGGATATGATACATCAGGGAAGAGGGGGCGTTGTAGACATATGTGGAGGTGGTGGCTGAGGGAGAGGTGCCCTCACTCTCCCTGTGTTGACCAAGGAGCATCTGGACATCCCATTGGATGCATACATGTTGAAAACTGAAGGACACCTGGATGCTGAGTTGGATGCCTTCACAGTGAGACAGACCAGGAAAATAATGATTGACGCCTCCCTGCTTGCCCTCATGTGAAAGACTCTTGTTAAAGTCAACGCATCTGTAAAATAACCTTGAAAATCATATGAGAAGAAGCCTGATCCAAGGACACAGAAAGGACCTTCACACCACAGGCTGTGGACTTACCTGCTCCAGTTGGGGTGCATTTAGTCTGTTCTGTTTACTTTTTAGTACTGTGTTATATGGAACCCTAGTTTGCTTTGATTTGGTTGAGTTTATTTCTTATTTATTTTTGCCTAATCCCCCACACTTCTGTTTGAACAGGAATGTATTAGCCTTATTGATAGAACATTTTCCCAATCTCTTCCTTCTTCACCTGTTATGTGCTCTGACATTATATTACCTGTGTTGATCTCTATGTCTCCACACAGAAGTTCCAAGAAGAACAAGTGTTCCTCACTAATGTTTGGTTTCTGGGATAGAATTATATTTACAACTTTTGTGCAAAGCTTCTTAAGAGTCTTTTAAAATCTGGAGCTCAATAATGGCTTTCTTGATAGTGTAGGCAGTGAATGGGCAGGGTGGTATTGCTTCAGGGCCACAATAGATTACACTTGGTAGCAACTTATTTGATCAAAGTTGGTAGTGCATTACATTGGCACCACATAAATGGTATCTAGCATGCTGGGTTGGACATGTAAGGTTACTAAAATAAGATTCTTAAACTTTCCTTTTGGTTTTTAGTCTTGGCCAAGACAATCGTGCTTCCATTATACAGGAAGAGGCCATTTGGGTAGCAGATGTGACAGGAAGCACAAAGATGGAAGAATGGTTGCAGACAAGCCACTGGGAAGGGGGGGCATGCACTACTCATGCCAAATGCAGTTATCTTTGCTTGTCTAAAACCAGTTTTGGTTTACTCCACTTACTGTCTTTATTTGACCCTCTTTCTCTTAAAGGTTTAAGTTCAACCATATTTTGTTGGTTGTCCCAGTTTCAGTGCACACTCTGGTTCATTGTAACAGATTGTCCTCTCAAAAAATAATAAAATAACTCTGAATGTCATATTGTTATACACATAGATTAATAAATCTTTTGACAAAGAAGCTTCCTGTTACAACAGATTGTGATTAACACAGAGAGCCACAACTGGCCAATGTGCAGAGAACAGGGGGCTGCAGAGTGCTTATCCCTGAGAAACTCACCCATATCACACTTTTGCCTCCCAAGGCTCAGGGATCATTGTGGGAAAGGGGGCAGAAAGACGGTAAGAGGCAGGGGAGGTAGACGACCACAAATAAAATAAGTTTTCCAGAAATCTAGTCAGTTACTCATATAAACTCACAGAAATGATGACATCATGCACAACTCCTCTGTAAGCTCAAGCCAGACAAAATCACAGCACAGATATGAGCAAGTGGGTAAGAAACTCCATCCCTATCTGAGGAAGCATTCACAACTCATGACTACTTGGAAGCAGAAAATTAGTCTCATTTAATGGTGGTGAGATTCCTGGTAGGTTGACCAGGCTCCAGTGGCTGTACCCCCCAGAAAGGACATTTGAGGACAAAGATTTGAGTCTTTAGGCTTTAATAAATACATGCATACATGAAATTGGGGAATCATAAGGGGTTTAAGATGAGGAAGACAACCTAAATATGATAAAATACAGTGTATGAAATTTGCACAAATCCAACAAAGAGTTAAAAGTACTGTGAAAATACTTAACACAGTATGTATACAACATGCACAAAACACACAAAACACCCATATAAATGCCTTCCAGTGGTTGGAAGCCCATTTCAAGTAATACAGTATACATTAGTTGTATTTTTATATGCTGTGTATTGGTTGATTGAATGAGAATGTCCCCCATAGGCTCCAAGTATCCACACATTTTTTTTTGTGTGTGTATTTTTGAGACAGGGTCTCCCTTTAGTCCCAGCTGGCCTGGAGCTCACTCTGTAGACCACGCTGGCCTTGAACTCACAGAGATCCACCTGCCTCTGCCTCCCGAGTGCTGGGATTAAAGGCATGCGCCACCTCGCCCAGCATACCCACATATTTTATCCCCAGTTGGTGGCACTGTTTTGGGAGATCTTAGAAGGTGTGGTCATGCTGGAGAAAGCATGTCACTGGGGATGGGCATAGAGAGTTCAAAATCCTTGCCAGTCTCCAATCTTTCTCTGCTTCCTGTGCCTGCTTGAAGATGGGAACCTGGGCTTTCTCCTCCAGCACCTCCTGCCACCATGCCTCCCTGCCATGATGGACTCTAATTCCCCTGGAAACAGAAGTTCAAATAAACTCCTCTTCTTATAATTACCCTTGGTCTTAATGGTTCCATCACAGCAAAAGAAAAGTGAATAATACAGTGTACTAGCTGTAACAAAAGAAAACAGTCTGTGCTGATTTATCTATTTTTCACTTTGTTGGTAATAATAGTGGTGGTCATGGTGGTGGTTATTCATGCTGTTGCCATTTATTTTGTTTCTAAATTTTTTCTGAGTCAATTTTGTATTCAGACTCAAAGGCAATTTTATATTTTCCTCTAGAGGATTTTTCTGTATGTTGTATGGTAGCAAGTGATGAAACTACTCAAACTAGCATGTTCACAAATTAGTTTTAATGTGCCCTTAGTAGGTATGTTATTTGTATAATAGTACTCTGACATGTGCAGATGTTTCCAGTAACTTAATTTATAAATTTGCCATTTAGAAATCAGAATAAACTAAATACATAAGTCAAATTTCAAGCAAATATATGCCCAACTTTAGTATGACTTGTCAAAAATATTTGCATATATTTAATATTATTTTGTACAAATTCAATTTCATCTTGAGTGTTTTCAGCAAATTTTAACATTCATTTTCAAATGATGTTTATGCAAATTTATTCAATTGCTGTTACTTTATTTTTGCAAGTGGATAAGAGTTATATACATAAACGAAACACATTTCAACCATTTCTTCAAATTTTGTCTAGAGCCAAGACCCTTTAGAACTTCAAAAAATTTAGATCAAAATTCCATTTTCACTATTTTTTTTCCTGCTGATCCCTTGGTGCTTTCAGATAATAAGCGGAGCGAGAGCTAGAAATGTTGAAATACTGTCAACCAGGTTTTCTCATTGAATTTCCAATCTAAACAGAAATCTCATAAAGAAACCACTTTCACAGTATTGCAAAAAGTGCAGAGAGTTTAAATAGAATCCCAAAGTTTGGATTATTATTTAAAACAATCCCCAAGCCATATCAGGTTATCTTCACTGTCTTTAGCCCTCCTTTAAATGGAGATAAAGGAACTATTATAAAACATTTTCATAACTGCATATGGTTAGTGAAATCCTAGTTCAATAAGTAATACTTTGTTTGAACTAACAAGGCTATTAATAAAATCTGATTCAACTGGAATTTTGTGTACGGTTTCAGCATTTTCAAAGTTTCTGTAGCTTAACAATCAATATTTAGTTCTATATTATCTAGATTAAAATCTCTCTATCAGCTTGTGATGTATATGAAAGTTTTAACCTTATTTTTTCCTACTTATACAAGAAAAAATTTAAGAGTATGTTTTAAATTACTCTTTGTGAATAGAGAGATGGCTCAGCAACTAAGAGCAACTCTTGCTTTTCTTCCAGAGGACTCTGCTTCAATTCTGAACACCCATGTAGGGCAGCTCACAAATAACTGAAACTCCAGCTTCAGGGATCTGTTTCCCTTTCTGACTTCTGGAGGCACTTACAAGCACACACACAGGCAGACACGTATGTACCCATAAATTTGTATAATAAAATAAGATGTTAAATTGCTCCTGTTTTTATTTTCTTTGAGATAGGGCCTCCTAATGTAACCCAGGCTCTCCTCAACTCAGGATCCTCCTGACCGTCATCCACTTAGTGCTGATCTTCCAGGCATACATCATTAAACACTTTTTTTTTTACCTTTCTATTAAAAATCAATCTTGGAAAATTGCATATGAAAAGGCAAAAAAATCTACATTAAAGCATTTTCTTAACACAACTGAGCACAGTACTTCACAAATTTTTGTAATGTAAAACTTCTTTTCTTAGGAAATAATTCTTACCCAGGGCTGGAGAGATGGCTCAGTGGTTAAAGCACTGGCTGCTCCTGCAGAGGACCCAGGTTTGGTTTCCAGTATCCCCAAGGAGGCTAACAACCTTCTGTAACTACAGCAATCAAAGCCATATTCAGGAAACCCACAGCCAATAGCATCCTAAAGGGAAAGTACAGAAACATTCCCTTTAAAGGTAGGAACTACAGTTTGAGGAGCGCCCTCTTCTGACCTCAATGGGCATTGCGTGTCATGGGTGCACTTATATACATGCAGCCAATAAATTCGTACACATGAAAATAAAACGTAATATTTTCTTTCTCAGCCATTAAGTTGGTGACATTTTGTCTTGTTGGGACCCACAAATCTTTTCCCGTAGTTAGTTTTAGGATTTGAATTGCAAGGTTTTTGACGAAAAGGTTTCATGTCTATCTGTATCCCCCCCCTTTTTTTTTCTAACCCATGAATCTCCAGAAGACAGTTGTATTATACGTAACTATAGGGTGGAATCAAGGCACAGATTTCATCAAATTCACCCATGTTGTTTTGGGTGACTATATATGATTAACTTGGGAAGCAAAACCAATAAAGCAAATACGGGTCTCCCTGAGTCAAGCAAGACTCCACCGTCAGTATCAGCTACACCTCACCTGCCTGGAAATACTGTGCAGCAGAGGCAGCCATATGCCTGTATATCCCAAACCTAATTGGCTATTGGCTCTCTCCTTGGAGGAATAACCCATGGCTGATGCCACAAGCTTACATACTCTACAGGTTAGGAGATGTTATAAGCCACAGTAAGACCCTGCCATATTTAACAGGAAAAAATGTAATTTATGGATTAACATATCATCCAAACATATGTGTCTATACCAAAGTAACCAACCATAACTATTAGTACTGTTTAAATACCTATATATCTAATTGCTTGTGCTTCATTAGTAGGATTGAAAGGTTATTCATGGACAAACTGTCAGCCCATGAAAGGAAACAGCCAGAATTGACCAGAGTCCAAGACAACAGCTCCAGAGAGAGTGGACTGCTTTGCTTCTCATCCACCTGTACCCCTTTTCTAAGCCCAGGGAAAAATCTGCGGAAGAGGGGGCGTGGTAGAATGTAAGGGCTGCGATTGGGGTGAATGGTGAAACTACAGCAATGTAGTCTGGACACTCATTTGATCAACTTGATTGAACATACAACCCCTCACCCCCCACTGGATGGTGGGGCTGTGGAGGTTTGGGTACAATAGCCTGCAAATTGGTTTCATATGAAGGATGCTTGTACTCATGGATTATCACTTATAGCTAAAAAATGAAAAAATAACTGAGAGAAAGATGCAGGACAGTTATGGCAGAATGCATGATCTGGGATGGGGTGGGGATGGGGGGGAAGGGAAAGGGAAATATGCCTGAACTGAATTGGAAAATGATGTATGAAATGCACAAAACATCAATAAAAAATAATAATAAAAGAAAATAAAACGTAATAAAGATAAAAAATTGCTAATTCTTCTCCAAATGTTAATTTCATTCTTTATCAGAAGTGAATAGTTGAAGTTGAAATGATGACTATTTTCTTTTGTCCCACAATCATGTTGAAAAACAAATGAAAATTCTTAAATGTGCAACAGTGAAGAGAAGGAATTAGGGTGTGCTATTTTTTTTTAAAGCTGTGTAAATGGTGTCATATGGAATTGGTGGGACATGGAAATTAGAAGAGACAATGTGGAAATATAATTAATATATAATTAATGACTCTGTGATAGAAAAAATGAAAGTAGTTTTGCTTTCAGAATACTAGAGAACTGAAATATAGGGAAGACTTTGCAGTACCATGCTTACCAGAAAAGCCTGCTACAAGTGTTTACAGACCTGCTGCCTAGCAATGCTTCCTGTCTCTGTGTACTGCGCAGTTCACAGTAGTCTTTATCACCAGGCAGAAACCAGAACAAGAGTGCATGCTATTACATTAAGGGAGAGTTAAGCTTTTAATGTTATCAATATTCTGCACAAATCCAGTACATTCTAGAATGCTTGCCTATCTGCAGTACATCTGCAGCCTCAGGGCAAACCTCACTGAAAGTGCTGATCAGCATAAATGGTGTCTTCAGTATATAGTATATATAGTAGGTGATCAAACATGGGGTTTACACAAGGAAAAAAGAAATTAATGAATGAGAAAACTAAGGGCAACTGCAAATATGAAACAATTTAATCACTTATAAATGTGAATAATCATGCAAACTAGGCATTTGACAAAATGGAAAGCAAAAGAAAGTATACAAATATAGAAAATGACTAAAACAAATAAGTCAGATTAGACGGAGCAACACAAAAATCATTCCATTGGTATTGGTTCAATGTGACTATATAAAAGCTCTGTAATTTTATATTTATATTTTATACAGTTCATTGTGTAAAAAGAAAGAGCAAAAAGAATGATTTCCTCCAGATTTAAAATGTGATAATGAAAAATAGTTAAGGGGCTGCTAAAGAGATGTTTTAGTGGTTAAAAACACTTGGTGTTCTTGATAAGGACCCAGGTTCATTCCCGGGAGCCATGTAGCAACTCACAATCATCTAAAACTTCA
>VZQC01007311.1:1296339-1429991 GCA_009823505.1 Rhizomys pruinosus
TGGTCTCTGGAATACCAGAGAGTGTTACCAAAGGCCACTAAACCAATAAAGCAAATATAGGTCTCCTTGAGTCAAGCAAGACTCCTCCGTCAGCACCAGCTACACCTCACCTGCCTGGAAATACTGTGCAGCAGTGGCAGCCATATGTCTGTATATCCCAAATCTAATTGGCTATTAGCTCTCTCCTTGGAGGAATAACCCATGGCTGATGCCACAAGCTTACATCCTCTAGTGGTTAGGAGATGTTATAAGCCACAGTAAGACCCTGTCATATTTTACAGAAAAAAACGTAATTCATGGATTAACATTCCATACAAACATCTATGTCTATACCAAAGTAACCTACCACAACAATTAGTACTGTTTAAAACCTATATGTCTAATTACTTGTGCTTCATTAGTAGTATTGAAAGGTTATTCATGGACAAACTGTCAGCCCATGAAAGGAAACAGCCAGAATTGACCAGTGTCCAAGACGACAGCTCCAGAGAAAGTAGTCTATTTTGCTTCTCGTCCACCTGTGCCCCTTTTCTAAGCCTAGGGAACAATCTGCAGAAGAGGGGGCATGATAGAATGTAAGGGCTGTGATTGGGGTGAATGACGAGACTACAGCAATACAGTCTGGACACTCATCTGATCAACTTGATTGAACATATAAGCCCCCCCAGCTGGATTGTGGGACCCATGGGCTGTGTGGGTTTGGACACAACTGCTTGCAAATTGGTTTTACATGAAGGATGCTTGTACTCATAAATTATTACTTATTGTTAAAAAATGAAAAAATTAAAGAAGTATAAAAAAGAAAATTGTATGATACTAAATAAGAGCAATATTTCTCCCCCAAAGAACATATAATATCAAAGAAACAATATAAATAAGGAAAACAAATTCTAAGTGACTGCTAATTATGTAATCAGCCTCTACAGCAAATATATCATACTTTACCAGAACAGTGTCAACCTGTAACAAGCATGCCCTTTAGAAAACTATGGATTACATGCCATAAGTAGTTTAATTAAAAACAGCAATGTAAGGATATAATAATGGTAGCTGTTTGGAGAAATGCAAGGAAATCAGAAAACCCAGAAAAATTAATCTATTAAAGGAAACGTGGTGAACATATGAAAAACCATTAAAGAGGTAGCTTCCCTTTGATCTATCCAATTATATTTCGACTTTCCTCTAAGGGGCACATACAAGGTCAGGGTCATAGATGATTAAAATGTGACTCCTCTATAAATAAATATTATCAGATCAAGTTCTTGATTAGTTAAAGTTAAACTTCATTTATAAATTTTAATATGTTAAATGACATTTATTAATGCTTTTAACTTTATTAATATTCAATTGTATAATTGGTATAATATTCAATTGTATAATATTCAATTGTACCATTAAGATGGAATTTCAAGTGTTCTGGATATTGTCAATATAAAAATAATGGTACAGTTGACAGAAAATTGAATATAAAAGAGATGCAATCATAATTGGGAATGAGCTCTAAAACTGGGTTGGCCAAAAATCAATAGCTTAAGTGAAGCATTAAAAATGATAAGACATTTGAAATGAGCTCCAAAATTATCAAACATCTAAATGATAAATTTAAAGGAAGAAAGAACAGGATTCAAAGGAAATACAAATAAGATAAGAACACTAGGTTTAATAATAGAAGAATTTTAAATGTTTGGCTTTGGGGAACATACTATCTTGAAATGTTTGATATTTTAATATTTTATCTATGTGTTAAATACATGTTTTAAAACTGGAATAGTTTTAAAAGAAATAATGATGGTTTATTAAAAAAGGAAAAATATTTGAGAATGGGACTGATATTCTAAGCAGGGAAAATTTAAAAACCTAAAGCTTTGATTTTAAATAATTAAAGTTATTTACATATTATAACATTATTTTATTCTGTAAACTCTTCCTATGAGTCATTCTGCAAAGTAATTAAAATATGAATATGATTATGTAGATTTTTATTTGTTAGCCTGTTCATTCTTTCTACTGGATAATAAGAAATACATGTAATGCCGGGTGTGGTGGTGCACACCTTTAATCCCAGCACTTGGGAGACAGAGTCAGGTGGATCTCTGTGAGTTCAAGTCCAGCCTGGACTACAGAATGAATTCCAGGCCAGCTAGGGATACAGAGAGACCCTGTCTCAAAAAGACCCCAAAAATAAAAAAGAAGCGCATGTAAGAATGTTTAAGGTTTTGATAATGATATTTTCCTTTGGGACAAGTAATCATCATTCTATGCATAATTAGAATATATTAATATTTCCTGAAACCTTATTGAATTGGTTCATTTTAAAACTAAGATTTAAAAAGAAATAAAATCTAGTGGATAAAATGCTTCCCATACAAATGTCAAGACTTGAACTGAGAACCACAGAACTCACATGAAGCCAGATGTGATGGCAAGCATCTAGGACACAAGCATGTCTATGGTGAGGAGGCAGAGACAGAAGAATCTCCTAGAGCGCAGGGAAGCTATGTAGACAGTAGTATGAACAGCAGGGTAGCCTTAACGAAGATGTAAAGTGATGATCCACATCAGAGGTTGATTTCTTACCTACACATTCATTCTCACACATGAACACTCACACACATGCATGTGTATTCCCCAAACAAATAAATGTCGAAGAGTTCTGCCATTCGCAACCCCCTTGACCTGATGTAGGAGCAGTGCAGGGGCAAGAAGATTCACCCCTGGGATGATTGTCTTACAAAAACATCAGATTATTTCTCCAAAGATGCAGATTTATGTAAAGAAACTTGTCAGCCTGCAAAACAGGCAAGGCTCCAGGAAAAAGGGAAAAATGAATCAGGTGTCCCTTTTACAGAGAAAGGCTTTGCACAAAGGTCTTGTGTCATGCAGATAATCATTGAAGGTCGCTTTACAAGTTTTTTCCCAGAACAAGGGCTCTAGGGTCCAGATGGCAGTTCTGTCCCTTATCACTGGCAGTGTTCTTCCTGACCTAGTTTTTGTGAAATACTGCACTTAACTTCTCACCCCTATTTGTGTCACAAGCTGTCTCCCAGAGTTCCCAGGATCCACTTATTCCAAGTCAAATCCTAGTCACCAACACATAAACACACACACACACACACAGACACACACACACACGCACACACACACTTGCACAAACATATATTTGACATAACATACATACACAAAACCATATGTTTTCTTGCATATATACCTCAATATATACATGGGGAAATTTTTGTGGTGACATGAAAAGAGGGAGTAATATAATGATATTAGAGGATAGTTCATCAATTAGGATTAACATAACTAATCTCTGGTTTACAACCACCACAATCAAATGATTTAAATGACTTTAAAAGCAACTAGACTTTCCTTCCAACAGTGTCCTTGGTCACATTATTTAATTATCAAGTTAACTTACTATCTAGGAAAGACTGAGATTAAATAACTATAACTGACATGTTCACCACCACTTAATCAAACCATTCTTAGTGATCCCAAACAGTTTGTATCAAAATTTGAGAAATTCCCTTTGTATTGTAACAGCCACAATAACTGAAAAATATTGCAGGCATTATCCTCAATTTTTTTTCGTCTTTTTAAGACAGGGTCTCCCTGTAGCTCCAGCTGTTCTGGAACTCACTATGTAGACCAGGCTGGCCTTGAACTCACAGAGATCTGCCTGCTTCTCCCTCCCAAGTGCTAGGATTAAAGGCATGTACTACCACTCCAGTCCCCAATTTTAAAGGAGCCTGAACCCACCCTTCCCAACAGTCATTAAATGCAAATCATTCCTAAGATAAGGCTAGGGTTTCTTACCCAAGTTTATAATTTTTGTCTGGCTTGATTTTATGTGACACTTGTTCATGTTGCCAGCAATATTGTGAGCTCATATGAGTAACTAAGCAGCTGTCTGGAAAACTCTTTCCTTATTGTCATCTACCTCCATTGGATCTTACAATATTTCTGCCCCCAATTCTACAGTGATCCCTGAACCTCAAAAGGTAGAGATTAAAAAAAAGTGTAGTAATCAGGGATAAGCAGTTGGGCAACTGTTGTCCTTGGTGTTAATCTCTATCTGGATCTTTTCTGCTGAGAGTTGAGAGATACCTTAATCTATGGATATAACAAATAGTCATTAGAAATCAGTTTAATACTAAATGTCTATAGCAAAATAATTATATTGGGTTTTCTCCATGGCCTGTGGGTTGTCTTTCCAGGTATGGGCTCCATCTTTTGATCTTAAATCCAATGAACTGGTAGTTGGTTACTCCTATGATATTTGTGCCACTATTGCACTAGCCATATTTTACAGGCCAGTGGTTCCTGTAGCTTACAGGATTCACAGCTGGGTATGGTTCATGTTAAATTTTCTTTTCAGGTACATTTGAGCACTATGAAAGCTAGGCTTTGAATTCAGAACCAACTTAATTTCTCCTTGTTTTTCTACAGTTTGAGTTTGTAATATATTCAGCAATAGGGTCTTACTGTGACGTTCTGGTGAGTAACCAAGACTGGAGCATAGCCACTATTGTTTAAATGTCTGTGGGATGCCTGGTCAACAGCTTCAGAAGAGTGAGTCCACTTCTGTCTTTGGACTTTTACTTTGCAAGCTTCTGGTGTGTAGTAGGGACCATGTCTCCTTGTTAAAAAGTAACTGGTTTCAATCACTTTTTGTAATGTATATGCGTATACTGTAAGAAGCTGCTATAGTGGTGGCTTTCTTTCCCATATGGATTTTTCTAAAGGCCTGTAATCATGTTCCCTACTCCCACCTCTGTCCTGCCCTTCCATTCCCTACCCCATTTAATTCTTAATCAGGTGTTCCACTTTTCCCATTTATATAATTATATTCTACCTCCCTTCCCAGGGAGCCTCCCCACCATGCCCATGTATTTTTTTTTTTTTTTGTACCTCTCTGAAGGTTCCTCACTGGATATGGTTTACCTCACCCAGGATGGTTGCTTCCAGTTTCATCCATTTACATGTTAATTGAATCATGTCATTTGTTTTGAGAGATGAATAATTTTCCACTTTGTATAGCATCCACACTTTCATTGTGCATTCCTCAGTGGCTGGTCATCTAGACTGTTTACAATTCCTGGCTATTATGAAAAGGGCAGACTTCAACATGTGAACAGATATTTCTGTAGTAGGGTACATAATCTTTGGATATATGTCCAACAGCAGCATGGCTATATCAAATGGTAGGTCAGTTTCTAGCTTTTTAAAATAATTTCCACTCTGATTTCTTTAGACAAAATCCATTTTTATAGCACAATTACTTAAAGGTAGAGTACTTAGGATAACATATTCCTTTCTGCTAAGAATATTGATAGTTCCCAGATTTGATTCTATAAATTGTGAGATGAATATTTGTGTGTATGTATTGTTGTATGTTCTTAAATTTTCAAAATGGACTAAACTTATGGGTAATAAATTACTATGTAACCTGAAATGTATTTATTTATTTCCAGAGAGCCTTTTAGACTATTTAAGAAAATAATAATATTCCAAGTAATATATGACTGTGTGTGGTACTGTGCCCATTCTGATGCATGAACCTAATGTGTTTCATCATTAAGTGGACAGATTGTTAAAATATGAGTATTTGAAATATTTTTTCTATCCTTTCACCTTAAGACGGTGTCTGTCCTTAAAGGTGAGATGCGTTTCTTATAGACAACAAAAAGATGGATTCAATTTCTTAATTAATTCTCCCAGTCTGTGTGTCTCGATTGGAGAGTTCAGACCATTAATATTTAAGGTTATTATTGAGAGATGTATATTGCTTCCCCTCAATTTAATTTCTGTTAGAATTTATTGGTCTAGGTTTGTATTTTCATGGTTATACCTTCATTAATTACTCTCTCTTGCTGCTTGAGGATAGTTGCTCCTTTCCTCTGTCCTTTGAATTGCTTCAAGTAATTTCTGAAGAGTTGATTTTCTGAACACGTATTCTTTCATCTTGTTTATGTCATGAAAGATTTTTCTTTCTCTTTCGAATATAATTGACATTTTTGCTGGGCAAAGTAATCTGGCTGGCAACTATAGTCATTTAGTACTGGGAATACTTTGGTCCATGCTCTTCTGGATTTTATTATTTGCATTGAAAAGTTAGCTGTAATTCTGATTGGTTTCCCTATATATGTAACTTGTTGTTTTTCTCTTGTGGCTTTAAGTATTCTATCTTTGTTTTGAGCATCTAGTGTTTTAACTATGATATGGCATTGCGGGAATTTCTTTTCTGATTTGTCTATTTGGAGTCCTATGTGCTTCTGATACGTTGTATGGTATGTCCTTATCAAATTGGGGAAAATTATATGTTCTAATTTCTGTTGAAATCTGGCAAAGTATAGTGATCCCAGGATCTTCTCCGTCCCTCTAAACCTATGATTTGGAGGTTTTAGGTCTTTTCATGGCATCCCACATGTCCGATAGTACTCCGCACGTGTGGGTTTTTTTTTATTATTTTTTCATTTTTTCTTGAGCTTCTTTTTTCTTTTCATTTTTTTTTTTTTTTTCCGTTTATATTTTCTGTTTTCTGCTTCATTCTCTGTTACTGAAGCTTCTCCCCATCTTTTCCTGTTGCCTGGGGTGAAGTTGCTTTTGGATCTGTAGCTTTAGTTGTCGAACTGAACACCTTGGCTTGAGGGAGCCTCAATGGGGTGAATTGGCGCCCATTGGCATTTGGCCTGTGGCCACATCTGTGGAGTATTGTCTTGATTTTTGAGCAGTTGTGGGAGGGCCCAGCCCCAAATGAGTGGTGTGCCACGCATGGGCAGGTTGTATGTTGTTCAGTATACAGCAGGCAGCTGGGCACGACAGGGAGATCAACGCTCGTGAAACATGTTCCTCCAGTGTCTGTTCTCAGTTCTCCTGCCTCTAGTTACTGCCCTGGTTCCTGCCCTAGGGCTCCCTAAAGTGATGAACTAGTGGACCCGGAGTGTGAGACGGAATAACCCTTCCCCACAAGGTGGTGTCGGTCAGAATGGTTTGTCACAGCAATGGAGACAAACTAGAACCGAAATTGGTACCCAGAAGGGGTGGGGTATTGCTGATTGACACCTAACCTGTGGTGTTTATGGGAGATTGGGGAGCAGTTTGGAACTTTGGGCTAGAAAAATCATTGCATGTCCTAAAGATCTGGTCTGTGGAACTTTGTGGAACAGTTTTGCTGAAGAGTTGTAGAGAGTGGAGGCCTGGTTGCTTGGAATGTTTCTATGTTTTCAAAGGGAAGCAGAGTATCAGTCAGGATCTGTTTAATTTGTGAGGTTCTGGTCAGCTGGGGCTGAAAATCAGCTTGTACAGTACACAGAGAAACTAAGCTAAGGCAAATCTATTGCTTTATTGGAACATTGAATGTGTTACTGGGCCTGAAGAATTACCTGTAAGTAACAAGAGACCAGCATCACTGTGGTGAAAGTCTTCTGGGAAGAACTTCTTCAGGGTCAGCACCCGACGCTGTGTTCCAGAAGGGGCTCCCAGCTTCCACATCAAGCCAGAAGCTAGGACTTGGTAGTGTGTAAGAATCTCCTATATGTTCTGATGTTGAAATTTGAAGGTTCACAGAGAGCAGCCAAGGCTTGGCCTGTTGAGAGTCAAGAAAACGACATATGGTGGAAGTTGCACCCTCAGTTGCAGTGAGTACCCAGGATTGCAGGGGTCATAGGAGAAAAGCTGAAGGCTTTTGCACCAGGCGAGAGGGTCAGAAGAGCAGAAGTCCATTGGTGAAGGCATGCTGACCTCAGTTTCATGGAGACCCCAGATTTTTTGGAGATGCCAGGACCGTGGATGAACAGGTGCCAGAGGGTGTAGAAAGGAATGGAGTTGGCCGGCCTTAACTAGAGCGTGTGTGTGCTTTGGATGGCAGACGTCAGAGGGGTGGGAGACTGGGCGAGACCTCTTGGAAGCCCAGAAGATTGTAGTGAATCCCAGTGCCAGCCGTGAGCTACCTTTGCTGACTTAGTTTTGTTTAGAGTGTGCTTCGATTCTTCTTTTGAAATAAGACAGTAACTTGTCTTTGGATTTTACAGACAGCCCACAAGTTAGAGAATTTTTAACAGATAGTGAAACTTTAAGTGTTTGGACCCATTTTAGAGGATGTGAGGCTCTTTTAGGTTATACTGTCTTAGGTTGTGACAAATGATAACATCATACCTTGGGGATAGAACTGGAAGGGTGGTGGTTTAATAGTATAATTGTTTTGTGTGTCAAGTTGAAGGGTTCATTTGGCTGGATAGCTAAGGTGTCAACTTGACACACTGGGGGTTTGAATGGAGGCTCAAAATTGGGGAAGTGGGCTCCAATGGATTGGCCTGTGGCCACTACTGTGGAGTATTGTCTTGATTATTTTGAGCAATGTGGTGAAGGAGCCAGCCCACAATGAGGTTGGTCACCCCATGGGCAGGTTGTTGTTACGTATAAGGAAGGCAGGCTGGGCGGGATGGAGAGATAGCCTAGCTGGTTGAGAGGCGCACCACTGGCTCTCTTGCAGAGGACCTGGGTTCGATCCCTCCGGACCCACATGAGCAGCTGAGAACTGTCGAAACTCCAATCAGGAGAGCTCCAGTTCCAGGGGAATCCGAAGACCCTCTTCTGACCTCCTGGACTTTGCCCGGACTGGGTGCACAAACCTGCAGTGACAGTACTGGTACACCTCAATAATAATAATAAATAAATAAAAGAATAAATAAAAATAAAATAAAGAAGGCATGCTGGGGCATGACCAGGGAGGCAGCCAGTGAACAGTACTACTCTCATGGCCTGTGCTATCATGCCTCCTGCCTCTGGTTCTTGCCCTGTGTTCCTGCCTTGGGATCCCTTAAGTATGAATCTGTGAACCCAGGGAGATGTGAGCTGATAATAAACCCTTTCCCTTCCCCAATTGGTGTCAGGTCAGAGTGTTGTGTCACAGCAAGGAAGACAAATGAGAAAACAGTGAGGGTTCACTGTCTATTTCCATATTGCATCGAAAGTTTCAGTACTTCCAATTCTGTCCAGAGTTTGTCAGTCCGTCCCATCTAGTTCTTTGGATATCAATTTGGTCCTGTATGTTCTTTAAGTTATTGTTCCTTCCTCGGTTCTTTGATTACATTGTATCTGTGTTGTTTATATTAGGTGATTTTCTTTAGGTCTAGAGAGCTCTTTTAAGTCTTGTCCTGGTTTCCTCTAGGGACGTTCTCAATTGTGGGAGTTTCCTACAGGACTGGTAGTTAGGAATATTATAAGGATACAACATTATTAGCATATAAAATTTTCCCAGGTTACTGTTTTTTTGTTGCTGTGTGCATTTGGTATGTGGATTTTTTGTTTTGTTGTTTTGTATTGCTGTTCTATGAAACTCAAGTGTTCTTCATTGATTGAAGTCCTGAATTTGCTTTTTTCCATGCCTTCTTGTCTTCTTATAGTTATGCATGGGCATCCTGGTATAGGACTCAGATTTTTTCTTTCTTTCTTTTATTTTTTTTTTCTGAGAAAGGTCTTCCTTTAGTCCAGGCCTGGCCTCAGCCTTTAGTGTTTCTGTGTGAGCACTTGGCTTTTCCACTTTTTGGTTTATGTGTTAGAAGAATCAGCTAGCTTTTGACTTTCTGGTCTGGAGCTTCTCCAGTGATCTGGATGGGTAACAGTCAGGGCAGCTTGAACCTTGTACCACGTTGTATGAGTTTACCATTTCTGCTGGGTTGGCTGTGGCATAGACGGAGGGGGAGAGAATAAAGAGAGGTGAAAAGAGCTCCGAAAAAGATAGTCTTTCGAGGATAGCCAGCAGTCGGAGACCAAAACGCGACACGGGTAGACAACCAAAAAAAGAAAACGATAGCCCCAGGCAGGAAGTGAAAGGAGAGGCCAAAAAATGCGCAAACAAAAGACAATCAAACCCACAGACCCGACACACAAAAGATCATTACTATAACCAAGGCATAGGCATACCAGAGAAGGCAGGGGAGGGGCCCCCCCTCCTCCCTCTCCCCCCCGCCCACCCTCCCCCCGAATTCTCCCACCCCTCCCCGCCTCCCCCTCCCCCCCTCCCCCCCCCATGAAACTGTGAATGGGCATACAGCATAGAAACAGGACGTAAAGAGAGAAAAACGCACGGTGCAGCGCAGGTGAGGAGGAAAAGCCTTTTCAACAAAACGCGCAGACCTGCCTGGTGTAAAAGCCCGGGAGGGATGGGAAGGGAGGGCAACTCCGCAACATAGAAACAGCGACAACCCAACCCACAGCAAACAGGATCCGAACGGGAGAGGAAAAGGGAGATAGCAAGTCCCGCTTAAAGTCAAGCACCCAGGGCCAAGGCTGCCCCCCATCTCCACTTCCTTTTCAATACAGTACTTGAAACTATTCTCTTAGAGCAATAAGATAAGAAAGTCAAAAAAAAAGGAGTCCTAATTGGAAAAAAAGAGGTCAAGCTATCCCTTTTTTCAGATGATATGATGGTTTACGTAAGAGACTCCAAAAAATTGATGGAAAATTTCTAGAAATGATTAACAGTTTCAGTAAGTGGCAGGATAAAAAAATTAATCTAGAAAAATCAGTAGCCTTTATTTAGACCAATAACAAACAATTGAAGAAGTAATATAAGGAGATCTTCCCATTCATAATAGCCTCAAAAAATATCTAAGAAAAAAACCTGACCAAAGATACTAAAAATCTCTAAAATGGAAATTTTAAATATCTGAAGAAGGAGATTGAAGAAGATACCAGAAGATGGAAGGACCTCCCATGCTCATGGATTGGAAATTGAATATAGTAAAAATGACCATCCTACCCAAAATAATGTACAGATTCAATGCAATCCTAATTAAAATCCCCATGAGCTTCTTCACAGACTTAGAAAAAAATCCTTAAAAAATTATAAAGTTCATTTGAAAAACAAAAAAACAAAACAAAACAAAACAAACAAAAACTCTGGATAGACAAAGTAACCCTGAGCAAAAAGAACAATGCAGGGGGGTATTATTATGCAAGACTTAAAACTATATTACAAGGTCATAGTCATAAAAACAGCCTGGTATTGTCATGAAACAGAACTGTAGCTCAATGGAACAAAATTGAAGATCCAAACTTGAATACATGCAACTTCAGCCACCTCATATTTGACAAAGGGGCTGAGAAGACTCAATGGAGAAAAAACAGCACCTTCAACAAATGGTGTTGGCAAAACTGGATCATCACTTGTATAAGAATAAAACTAAACCCCTACCTCACACACTGTACAAAAATCAACTCCAAAAGAAAAAAAAAGCAAGAAAATCCTCCACCTCAGGTGATAGGTATATGAATGTATGTACATATTTATATAACTATATACTGAAGCAATATAAGCTGGAGAAAAAATGGAATTTCCATGTTAAAGTATCACTGTATTTTGATGCTTTTTTGGTATCACAAGTTTCATTTATGTTATTTTGATGCTATGTGTATTATAAAGTTCAACTTAAAATAAAAAAATTAAAATAAACTCCAAATAGATCAAAAACCTCAATATGAAACCCCAAACCCTGAAAATGATAGAAGAAAACTTTGACAGTAACCCACAAAACATAGATGTAGGAAATGACTTTCTAAATCAGACAGCAGCTGTGCAGGAAATAAGGTCAACAATTGACAAATGGGATCTTCTTAAACTCAAAAGCTTTGGTAGGGCAAAAGAAACACTCAATGAAGTAAAGAGAAAACCCACAGGATGGGAGGAAACCTTCACAAGTGATATATCAGACAGAGCATTAACATCCAAAGTATACAAACTACTCAAAAACACAGGACCATGAAAAACAAATGACCCACTCAAGAGATGGAGTAAAGAGCTGGGCAGAGACTTCACAAATGAGGAAGTAACAGTGGCTGAGAAACATCTTAAAAAGTGTTCAAAACTGCTAATAATTAAGGAAATGCAAAATAAAACCATTTTAAGACCTCACCTAACTCTGGTAAGACTGGCTATGATCAAGAAAGCAAAGGATACCAAATGCTAGAATGGTTGTGAGGAAAGGGGAACACTCATCCACTGCTGGTGGGAATGTAAACTTGTACAACCACTATGGAAAGCAGTGTGGAGAACCCTTAAAAGACTCAAAATGAGCTCACCACCTGACCCAGTCATACCACTTCTGGGTATATACCCACCAGACTCATCCTATCATAGAGATGCATGCACATCTATGTTCATTGCACCTCTCTTCACAATAGTCAAGAGCTGGAAGCAACCGAAATGTCCCTCAACCCAAATATGCTATATCTACACAATGGAATTTCATGTAGCAGTAAAGAAAGATGGCATTATGAACTTTACAGGTAAATTGATAGAACTAGAAGCCATTATGCTAAGTGAAGTAACACAGTCACAGAAAAATAAATGATGTATGGTGTCCCTCATTTGTGTATCTTAGCACCAAATCTTTATTTATAAGGCAAGGTGAATAATTATTTTTCTTTCTTTCTTTTTTTTTTTTTAGTAAATATAATACCTGATGTTACTCATCGACTTGCTATGTAATGTAGGAATGTAAAGTGATATATTTCTTTTTACCTGCATACAACTCTACTGTCAAAATGTGAATCCCTAAACATGTTTTGGAATTCACCTATAATTTATTTTCAAACGTCATAATTTTGGAATAGGTCTGGCATGTATATACACATATTTTGAAGCAATACAAATTGAAAGGAACAACAACAAAAAAGACTGGACCAAAGAACTGACTGAAACAGTAAACTTCTTCCCAAAGCCACAAACCTCTGCATCAAAAAATTTTTAAAAGACTGAGAAAAAGATGCAAGACATGTGTGAAAGAATTCATGAACTCTGGAGGGGTGGGGGCAAGGAAAGGGGAATGGGCATAAACTTGATTAATAAATGTTGGATGAAATGCACAAAACTTCCATAAAACAAACAAACAAACCAAACCAAACCAAAAAAAGCAGATACAAATTTGGAGAGGTGGAAATTAATCTGGTAGAAGTTGAGGGAGATGTGGTGATTGAAATGATCCAAATCCATTTGTAGATGTATGAACTTCTCCATGAATGCATTCAAATACCTAAAAACTAAAATAAGAAGCAGCACAGGCAAAGTTGTTTAGCATTTTGAAACTTGCATGTGGCAGAGAATATATACATACATTGTGCATGCATCATAGATTATAGAATGGAAATCCCCAATATTTCCATATTATCCTATAGGTCCACTCATGGGTATATAGCCTCACAAATGGACAGCACCCTTTCAAAGAGATAGTTGTACATACATGCTCATTGTCACCTCATTAAACTAGTTGAAATGTCAAAACACCTATTTGTTGATTAACCAACAAATGGTAAAAAATGCTATGCATAAAATGAAATATTATTTACCCTTAAACAGAAGGAAATTCTGACACATGCTGTAACATGAGCGGGTTTTGAGAATATTGTGATAAGTGAAATAAACCAGATACAAAAATAGAAACTTAACTGTATGCAGTTTTTAGAGTGGTCAGATTCATGGGGCTAGAAAGTTGACTAGAGGTTGCTAGGGGCTGAGGGGAACAATGTGGAGAGCTGTTACCTGATATCCTGGAGTGTGTATGACATAATGAAAGGACTTATTGAGAGGAATAACAGTAATGGCTCTATAGCCACGTAAAATGCTTAATATGTTAAACTCTGAACAAAGCAGTTGAAGTGGAATATAATTTTATACTTTGTAAAATTTACCACAATTAAAAATAAAAAAAATCCATAAATTTGAAAAAAAATGAGTATTTGGAACTTACGTACCAGAAACATTGTTAGTTTTGTGGAAACAAATACTTTTTTTTAAGAAACAGCCCTGAGAATTTTCAAGATCTCAAGTGATATTCATACTGTACCTTTCATTTGAACCAGTGTGCTAGGAATTAAAAAATGTGACCTTTCCTGGACACAGACTCCTTTGAGTTCTCACTATGCCATTCATCACTTTATCTACAACATCAGCTCTTTACAACAGTATGATTCCATTGCTTTTTAGTTTTCTGTGTTGTCATTTAACTTACACACATACATATATATGTAAATTCACAATATATCAGTTTCTTTGGATTATCAAATAACTGAAAAGGAAATTTAGAGAAAAATTTTCTTGGTTCTATTTAACCTAATGAGCCTCCTGATTATTCTTTTAAAATGTTCCCTGGCAAAGAATGCTATTGGCTACTGTGTATTCTGAAAACATCCTTATTTGATTTCCATTTTTGTCTATTTTTGTAAGTTCTAGAAGTTTCAGCTGACAGATTTGACAGTTTTTTTAACTTCACTAATTACAGCTGAAGAGCCTCAAACTCCCCATATATACCAGCCAGGGTTTGATCATTTTGCCCTTAGTTTAACTTGAGTGTGGCATCTTCTTGATATCTATCACAATTTCATCTGGCCATACTAATTTTCTGTTTCTCATACAAGCCCAGTTCCTACTAAACCTATGTATTTGCTAAACACAATATCTTATATCATCTAGCAAATATCTATTAATATATCCTCTTCTTAAGATCCAGACCCAGAAAAAAGCATCATTGTGCTTTAAACTCTGAAAGGTATGAACTCCACACAATTCATGTGCCTCTATATAAAATTAACATCTTTACAGAATACATCCATAGGCCACCATCTTGTGTCCACTAAACTGCAGGTCAGCTGTAAACCCTTCTAGAGTTAACTATCACATTCATGTTTTTATTTCTTTAATCTACAAGTTACTTATTGCATAAATACCACAAATTATTTCTTATTCAAATTATTCTACATAAAATGCAATTAGCATAATAGGCATATTGTTGACTACAATAATTTTGCTTATACTGCTTAATGAATTTCAAACTACCAACACAAGTTGCTGAACCATTTTTCTTTTTAAGTCTAATTGGAGACAGCTAACATGACTGATTTGCTGCATATGGCATGGCCATCTGTGGTGGACATTGTGCCACCGTGTTTCTTCTTCCAAGAATAATGGACTTAATCCCTTAGCTCTGAGAACACTACTGACAAGATGCCCTCAGATGTTAGTCTCTGTCAGTGTTTTAACTTCAGAGAGCCACTGTCCAGCACATCTCCTGACGCCATCCTAATCAATCGAAAACTATCACTAGGAGTCACAAGTCCTCTTCACAATATAAACAGAAGTCCATGCAAAGCCAACAGAATCCTTAGGGGATTGCCTCTCAGCTTGATTTCCTTCCTCTTCCCTTCCATATTGAACCCTCTATAAAAACTCTTCTTTTATCTGATCTTTATCTCATAGAATGTTATTTGGGAAGTCCACCATACTACACAAAATCACGATCAACCCAATTACATATTAAGTTGTGATTCTTTTGTCAAAATTGTGCTTTAAATGTCTTCCCTTCCTTTCCATGAGCTGATAAGTTGTATGTAAAACAAACAAACAAACAAACAAACACCTTAATTAATCTCGGCTAACCACATAAATTCATTTGTTCTAGAAGTTACAATCTAAATTCATATTTGCTTCATTTTCTTCATTTTATTTTTTCACTTATACAAACTTAAGATCCCATGGGTTTCCATGAGTTGATGTGATCAAGAGTAAGGAAACAAAATATATAACTCCATTTAATAATTGTACTATTATGGAAATAAATCCCAACAAATAGGTAATTTAAGTGCATATGGATGGATTCAGGTTCTGCCTTTACTAAGCATTTTCTTGGGAGCTGACATTACATAATTTCAAGGAAGATAAACTGGAGATATTTATAGGGGCTGGTCATAAAGCCATTTTGTAAACAGTACTCTTTTTCTCACCTGCTGACTGAAGCAATATTTGATTATCATGGTACAGAGGAAAAATCGATCATACCTTTTTTTTACTAGAATACAAATAAAAACAAATTCAGGATAAATGAGAAAAAGCTTTTCTGTTCCATTTAATGCCCAGTTAAACTGCTTACATCCTGGGTTTTAAATTGAACTTCAGCCTTTTCTGATTTCTGTTCCTTTCAAAGGCATGGAAGAGCCATTCTCAGATTCAATAAAGAACACAGAATACATGCACCAGCTTTGTGTACACTGGCTTGCTAGTGTATTGAAGAAAAGAGCTTTCTCGGGATAATCCTAAACTTTCTGCTGTGATACTTTTACTGCTTTCTCATAAATGAGAACAAAAGTGGGAAAAAAAAAACAACAAAAAACTAAAACAAAAGCAAAAAAAAACTAACCTAACTATAGAGATTTGAGGAAAGACAAAAGAATGCAAAAAACACCAAATGAACTACAGTTAAGTTGGGAATGGATGGATGAGAATGAAAATCAGTATTTTTGTTGCACAGCACTGCCATGTAAGAGAAGAATGAGTCCGGCTCTCCTCCCTATCCTGACTGCAGAGGCCCTGGGAGGAACAGATGTGTCGCTCCTTGAATTTGTGCATGCATGTTGCATATGAGTAAAACCTTATCACAAAAATTTCACTTCAGTTTTAAACACTCTATCTTCAAATTTTGATATGTTCAAGAAATCATTTATCAGAACATTTTATTTTACTAAAAGCCCATTTTGCCCAATGAGCTAAATACGATAAAATCTATATTTTAAAATTTTCAACTTGAACAATAAGACTGAAGTGGGTCTGACAATATTTTAACTTACTTTCTTATATTTACTTTTTATTAATCCATTTTTATTTACACTTTGTTCATTATAATTATACATATTTGTGAAATCCAGCATGAAATGTATAACATAATTATGTTGCATAATGAAAGTGATATTTTTAATTTTAATTTTATTTATTTATTTATTTTAATTTTATTTATTTTGTTTTATTATGTGTCTGAATGTACTGTCTGCATGTAGTTCTGTACACCCGTGTCGTGCAATGCCACGGAGGTCAGAAGAGGGCATTGGATTCCCCTGGAGCTGGAGTTAAAGACGTTTCTCAGCCTCCATGTGAGTGCTGGGGATTGAACCCGGGTCCTCTGAAAGAGCAGTTGACGGTCTTAACCGCTAGGCCATCTCTCCAGCCTCAAAAGTGATTTTTTTTTAATTTTTGTCTTTTTGAGACAGGGTCTCCCTGCAGCCCCAGCTGGCCTGGATCTCACAGAGATCCACCCCCATCTGCCTCCTTAGTGCTGGGATTAAAGGTGTACACTATCACACCCAGCAATAATATTTTTAGATAAAAATATCATTTCTTAAATGCCATCTTTGTTTTTTTAAGCCAAATTTATTGAAGCTCTGGGCATTTCATACAAAATTACATTACAAATCAAATCTAGACCTGTGCCCCAGTCTCTGAACCCCCACCCAACCAGAGCTCATGCATTCTGCCAAAAATGTTTTTCATCTTTTTCTCAGTCTCTCTCAAAATTCTTGATACAGAAGTTTGCTGTTTTGAGCAGAAGTTCACTGTTTCAGTCAGTTCTTTGACTCAGTCTTTCTGTTGTTGTTGTTGTTGTTGTTGTTGTTGTTATTCCTTCAAATATTCATTATTCCAAAATATGCACATATGCATGCCACACATATCAGAGGTTTTAGCACCTTCAGCTTATGATTTCTTTCTTTATTCTTTATTAGGCTGAAAAATGTCATGTTTGAAGTCTCTTCCTTGGCAAGCCCAAACCACCATCAGTTCTGCCCTTGTGTTCCACACTGGGGTTTTCTCTTCCCATGGCCACCAAATGAGGTCCAGTGAGCTCCGTGTCCTGTACTGATCTATCTGTACTTGACTCCATGATAAACCCTGGGTAGTCCAACAATGGCAGTCTATACTCTGGAGAGGCGGAAACCCCAGTTGTAGTTCAGTCCACAAGTTGGATGTCTCATCAGTCCTCATCTGGCACTGAAGGGTTGGAAGATTCTTGGAGAGACATGAGTCTTCAGTCCATATTGGAAGGTTGAAAAGCTGTTAAACACCATCTTTGTAATACCTCTTTTGAAATGCAAAATTAATTTGTGGCTAAGCTAATGTCAATAGTCATCCTACTGCAGACTATTTGAGATTATTTGAAATTATTTATACCTCCACCTGAGAAAGAGGGACAAATAAAAAGTTTAATGATAGATAAAACATTATAAAATAAAACAGCATAATTTAATATTGTAGGGACTGGAGAGATGGCTCAGCATTTAAGAATACTTAGCTGCTCTTTCCCAGGACCAGGGTTCCATTCCTATCACCTATAAACTGGCTAACAACCCTCTGAAACACGAGTTCCAAGGGATTGGATACCCTCTTCTGGCCTCCATGGGCATGGCAGGACATGGGTTCACCTATATCTGGGCAGTACACTCATGCACATAGAAATATAAATAAGAAAACACAAGAATTGTGTGAGCTGTTGCAGAGATGAATCCTTGTACTTAAAATCTGAATGGAATTCTCAGCTGGAAGTAGGAATCCAAACTTGAAGACCATTTCCAGGAAGACTCTTACCATAGCCAGGGGTTTTAAGCTGGCTGGCTGTAAAACTCAATGTGAAAGAGCAAATAGTTAAGTATTGGTTCCTCCTCCTTAGAAAGCACAAATAGGTTTACTGGAAGACCCATAGGCCTGATGATTCTGATGGATCCTGCTTCATAGAGCTCACCACATATACCTTAGTCCAGGTCCTGCACCACCGCAACATCTGGGTACCAAGGCAAAGATGACAAGCCAGACCACCAACCAGAACCCCAAGATTTCTAAATCTATTGAAGGGTGTTCAAGAAACTCCAGGGCCACACCCAACTCTCTAATATGTAAGCAGGTGGTGTTTGAGGATATGGTTACTCGTTTGTTTTGGAAAGGTCTCCTGTAGAGCAAGGTAGACTTCAACTCTAATACCAAAACCAAGCAAAGACACAAACACACAAACAAGAAAGAAAAACTATAGATCCATCTCATTAATGAGCACAGATGCAAAAGTTATCAACAAAATAGTTGCAAATCATATACAGATCCACATCAAAAAGATCATCCATCATGACCAGGTTAGATTCATACCAGAAATAAAGGGATGGTTCAACATACATAAATCAATAAATATCATAAAACTCATAAATGGACTGAAAGACAAAAAAAAAACACAAGATCATCTCAATTAATGCATAAAAAGCCTTTGACAAAATCTGGTATCCCTTCATGCTTAAAGTCCTAGAGCATATTGGACTGGAAGGAACATAATTCAACGAAGTCAAAGCCATATACAACAAACCCACAGCCAACATCATCCTAAATGGAGAAAAATTGAAGCACTCCCCTTAAAACCAAGCACATGGCAAGGCTGCCCCTATTGCCATTCCTCTTCAATATAGTGCTTGAAATGCTTGCTAGGGCAATAAGGCAAGAAAGGGAAATTAAAGGAGTACTAATTGTAAAAGAGGAATTCAAACTATCCCTCTCTGCAGATGTTATGATAGTTTACCTAAGGGATGCTCCACCAGAAAACTCCTAGAAACAACTAAAAGTTTCAGTAATGTGGTGGGATATAAAATAAACCTAGAAAAATAAGTAGCCTTCCTTTACAGCAACAATAAGCAACTGGAGAAGGAGTAAAAGGAGACCTTCTCAATCACTATATCCTCAAAAAAATAAAATAAAATACCCGGGAATAAACCTAACCAAAGACACCAAAGACCTCTACCACAAAAATTTCAAAACCTTGATGAAGGAGATTGAAGAAGACATCAAAAGATGAAAAGGCCTCCCATGCTTATGGATTGGAAAAATTAATATAGTGAAAATGTTCATTCTGCCTAAATTAATATAAAGATTCGATGCAATCCCAATCAAATTCCCCATGACCTTTTTCACAGATGTGGAAAAAACCATCCTTAAATTCATATGGAAAACCAAAAAAACCTAAAGAGCTAAAGCAACCTTGAGTGAAAAGTACAATACAAGGGGGATTACCTTACCAGACTCCATGCTATATTACAGGGCTGTAGTCATAAAGGCAGCCTAGTACTGGCACAGAAACAGACCCATTGATCAGTGGAACAAAATCAAAGATCCATACTTGAGCTCATATAATTTCAGCCAACTCACATTTGACAAAGGGGCCAAAAAAATCTCAATGGAGGAAAAATAGCATCTTCAGCAAATGATGTTGGCAAAACTGGACCACCATTTGTAGAAGAACAAAATTAAATCCCTACATCTCACCCTGTACATAAGTAAACTCCAAGTGCATCAAAGACCTCA
The DNA here is from genome assembly GCA_009823505.1 of Rhizomys pruinosus. Classification (NCBI taxonomy): domain Eukaryota; kingdom Metazoa; phylum Chordata; class Mammalia; order Rodentia; family Spalacidae; genus Rhizomys; species Rhizomys pruinosus. Next base: position 1,316,495 of record VZQC01007311.1, read on the forward strand.
ACCTGAAACTCAAAACCCTGAAGGTGATAGAAGAAAAATTCAGCAGCAACCTACAGGTCATAGGTGTAGGAAAAGACTTTCTAAACCAAAAAGCAGCTGTACAAGAAATAAGGTCAACAGTGTACAAGCGGGACCTCATAAAACTCAAAAGCTTCTGTATAGAGAAAGAAACAATCAAGGAAGTGAAGAGAAAACCTACAGAATGGGAGGAAACCTTCACTTCTTATACATCTGACAGCATTGACATCAAGAATATATAGACTATTTAAAAAACAAAGAAGTAAGAAAACAAATGACCTACTAAAAAGGTGGCATAAAGAGCTGTACAGAGACTTACCCAATAAGGAAGTAAAGATGGCTGAGAAACATCTTTAAAAAATGGTCAACATTGTTAATAATTAAGGAAATGCAAATTAAAACCACTCTAAGTTATCATCTCACTCCAATAAGACTGGCCAAGATCAAGGAAACAAAAGACACCAAATGCTGGAGAGGTTGTGGGGAAAGGGGAGCACTCATCCACTGCTGGTACGACTACTATGTAAAGCAGTGGGGAGAATCCTTAAAAGACTCAAAATGAGCCTACCACCTGACCCAGTCATACCCCTCCTGGGTATATACCCACAAGACTCATCCTATAACAAAGATGCATGCACGGCTATGTTTATTGCAGCTCTCTTCACAATGGTAAAGAGCTAGAACCAACCAAAATGGCCATCAACTGATGACTGGATGACAAAAATGTGATACATATACACAATGGATTTCTACGAAGGAGTAAAGGAAGATGAGTTCATGAACTGTGCAGGTAAATGGATGGAACTCGAAGCCTGTATGCTAAGTGAAGTAACACAGTCCCATAAAAAAAAAAGTAAATGGTTTCCCTCATATGTAGATGCTGACGCCAAATCCCCAGTTGGCAGGTAGACTGAGCAGGTTTATTATTGTATTTCTTTGTATCTGAAAGCAACTGTGCTGTTACAATGCGAATCTCTTAACAGGCTCTAGAATCAACCTACCACTTATATTGGGACATTGTAATTTCCATATACGGGTGGAAGATATGTATTCGTATTCTAGAGTAATATAAAATAAAAAGAAAAAGATAAAAAGCAATATAACTTTAAATTCCTAAATTCTATAGCAAGTTCATGTAAGTTTTAATGTACTTTTAAGGAAGAGATTTATTCTTTCTCATAAATCTTAGAACTTAGGAAAATAGAGACATAAACTTCAAGCTATCTATAGTAATATCAGTCAGTGTGGTACAATTTTTACTAAAAATTACCCACCTTGGCTTTCATATAAGGATTTAGTACTAGGAACCACAAATGAGGGACACCATACATAGTTTGTTTTTCTGAGACTGCATTAATTCACTTACCATGACAGCTTCTAGTTCCATCCATTTACTGCAAATTTTATGATGTCTTCTTTCTTTACTGCTGCACAGAACTCCATTGTGTAAATGTACCACATTTTCTTTATCCATACATCAGTTGAGGGACCCTTGGGTTGTTTCCAGCTCTTTGCTATTGAGGAAAGATCTGCAATAAACATGATTGTGCATGTATTTCTGCAATAGGATGAATCCTTGGGTATATACCCAGGAAGTAGTATGTCTGGGTCAAATGGCAGGTTCATTTATAGCCTTTTAAGGGTTCTACACACTGCTTTCCATAGGTGTTGCACAAGTTTGCCATCCCAACAGCCTTTCCTCTCCAGTATTTGGTATCATTTGTTTTCTTGATCAGAGCCAGTCTTGCAGGCGTAAGATGAAATCTTTAAAGTGGTTTTAATTTGCAATTCCTTAATTACTAGCAATGTTGAACACTTTTTAAGAGGTTTATCAGTCATCTTTACTTCTTCATTTGAGAAGTCTCTGTTCATATTTTTACTCCATCTTTTGATTCCTCCCACTCTGTGGGTTTTCTGTTCACTTCTTTATTGTTTCTTTTGCTATACAGAAGCTTTTTAGTTTGATGAGGTCCCATTTGCTAACTGTTGATCTTATTTCCTGTGCAACTGTTGTCTGATCGTTTCCTACACCTATACTTGTAGGTTACTGCCAACATTTTCTTCTACAATTTTCAGAGTTTCAGGTCTTGCGGTCTTAGATTTATTTGGAGTTGGTTTTTGTACAGGGTGAAAGGTAGGGTTTTAGTTTTAGTTTCATTCTACTACAAGTGGTGATCCAATTTTGCCAACACCATTTGGTAAAAGATATTGTCTTTCCTCCATTGAGTCTTCTTGGCCCTTTGAAAAACATGAAGTGGCTGAAATTGTATGTACTTAAGTTTGTATCTTAAAATTGGTTCCACTGAAATATGGGTCTGTTTTTGTGCCAGTACCATGCTGTTTTTATGTCTATAGCCATGTAATATAGTTTGAAGTCTGGTATGGTAATCTCCCTTGAATTACTCTTTTTATTCAGGGTTGCTTTGGCTATATAGGTTTTTTGCTTTCTCCATAGGAATTTTATTATTTTTTTCTAAATCTGTGAAGAAAGTCATCTGGATTTTGAGTGGGGTTGAATCGAATCTATATATTACTTTGGGTAGGACAGTCATTTTTATTAAATTACTTCTTTCAGTCCATGAACATTGGAGGTCCTTCGATTTTCTAGTGTCTTCAATCTATTTCTTCAAGGATTTAAAATTTTCATTGTAGAGATGTTTAATGTCTTTGGCAAGGTTTGACCTAAGAAATTTTATTTATTTTTTTGAGGCTATTTTGAATGGGAAGGTCATGCTGTATTCCTTCTCCAGTTCCTTATTGTTGGCATAAAGAAAGACTACTGATTTTTCTAGATTAATTTTGTAACCTGCCACTTTACTGAAACAATCATTTCTAGGAGTTTTGTGATCCCTTAGGTATACTCTCATGTCATCTGCAAAAAGGGATAGTTTGACCTCCTTTTTTCCAATTAAATCATGTAAATCAAAGCATAACCAAAAATAGATTGACAGCTTAAACAGACCCATAACATATATGGAAATTGAAACAGTAACACAAAACCTCTCAACTAATAAATGCTCAGGCCCAGATGGATTTATGACTGAATTCTATGAGACATTTAAAGAGGACCTACAACCATTATTACTTAAATTATTCAGAGGAATAGAAATAGAGGGAAATGTCCCAATTTTCCTTCTATGAAACCAGCATCACTCTAATACCAAATCCAGATGGAACCAGAAAAGAAAACTATAGAGCCATTTCTTTAATGAATATAGATGCAAAATTTCTCAACAAAAAACTTCCAAACTGCATACAGGCACACATTAAAAAGGTCATCTACCATTACCAAGTCAGATTTATTCCAGAGATGAAGAGATGGTTGAAAATACCTAAATCAATAAATGACATCAAGTGCATAATTGGACTGAAAGACAAAAAAACACATGATCATCTCAATTGATACAGAAAAGGCCTTTTTAAAAAATTCAAACAGTGGCGTCATGTTTAAAGTCCTAAAGGGAATTGGACTGCGAGGGAACTTTCCTCACATACATTAAAGCTATATACACCAACCCAACTATTAGAAGCATTGCCTCTGAAGTGAGGAAGGGCCACTGGCCAAGGCTGCCTCCTATCTCCATTCCTTGTAATATAGTTTTGAAACTTTTTAGTCTAGAAGCAATAAGACAGGGCTGGAGAGGAATCGCCTAGTCGGTTAAGAACTCTGACTGCTCTTGCAGAGGACCCGGTGCGATCCCAGCAACCCACATGGCGGCTAAAACCTCTATAACTCCAATTCCAGGAGATCTCCAGTCCCAGGGGAATCCGACATCCTCTTCTAACTCCGTGGCATTGCACGACACGGTGCAGGCCACAAACCTACATGAAAAGTACATTCATATACATACAAAAATAAATAAAATTAAAAAAAAGAACAATAAGACAAAAGAGAACGAACATTTTAAATCCTGTTGATAATTGTACAACTTCATGATATGGCTAGAACTCTTAGAAAATGAATACGTTCACCATTCCTGCAAGGCCCTAATTAGGTGAGCTCTTCATCTTTTAGAAACAAAGGTGGACATAAATGATGCCAACATCTCTTTCTTCTCTCTCACAGGCTTAAAGAATTGTCTGATGGTTCAATGTCAAGGAGTTAGACTTTCAAGGTTAGTCACTGGAAATGAACACACTGGCAGCAAGTGCTCCTATCCACATCTGCATCCTACTTCTAAATATCTATTTCTGTGCCCCCCAGCTTTCTTAAAATACATATTTTTGCGCAAGAATTTGTTAAGCTTGCGATAGCTCTATCCACTCACTTTACTCATGAGTTGTTTTATGCCCAGTCTCTGGTGGTACTCATTCCATCATAGATTAATTGTTCGTTTAACCCAGACATTATCTTTGTATATGTGAACAAAGCAAAAACAAATCTATACTGGTGGATGTGACCATTTATTTTACCTTCCATTCATGTTATTTGAATTCACTCATACATTTGTCATTAGTTTACTTGCAGTTAGTAAGAAGCAATGAAGAAGATTTCAGACAACTTTCATAACAGGCTAGGAGATGGAAAGGATTTTGTGTGACAGGTTGTTAAAAACCCTAAAATGAAGAAATATTAAGGATAGATTTTTCTTATTTATGTAAGCTACAAATTTCTTTGCACAACTATTCCTTTAAGAGAGAAATTTTTCTCAGTAAGAAGGAAAAGTAATACAGAGTCTAAAGCAATATTTCAATAGTTTTTCAGTTTTGGAAATTCACTTGTGAAATATATAACTTTATCCCAAGGTAGAGTTCTGCTTTCCCAAAGAGACATTTCAACAGAGTGTTGGCTTGGGTACAGAACACTAAATAGTCAAGCTGGCTTTGAAGTCTCATGCTGCCCACCAACACATTTGTTTTCTGGGAGTCTATTTAGCCCAGCAGGAGATGTTATTATACTACTGTGAACCAAGCTGCTACCCAGCAATGCAGGATGTTTGCCACTACGCCCTTAATTACCTCAGTTGTAAATATGGCTGAACATTTTCTGTGTGTGAAGAAGCGATGACACACAGATACCAATCATTCTATGGCTGCACCTACATTATATCCACAAGAGAGCTAGGTAAAGACATGAGAAAAAAATAGAAGAACATTCATTTCATAAGAAAGCACTCACCAATGGGTGCAATGAAAACATGGTCTGTATCTACAGTATGTAGGCATTATCTGATTATGTGGCAACATTTCTTACTAATTTATCTGGTTATTCATTTTGAAACAAGTATCATATAAACTTTAACGAATCTAGAAGTTGCAGTATACCCCAGGCTGACTTAAACTCACAATTCTCTTGCCTCAACCTTACAAATTCTGGACTTACAGAGGTCCACCACTATCCCTATGCAACAAAGCACTTACTTCTAACAGAATCATCTCATTGCCCCACCCCCTTACTTGCTAGTTTTAGAAGGACACATAAAATATGGCTAAAAAGTGGGTTTTCCAACCTTTCAGTCTAAACATGGCTAACTGACGTCTCCACAATTAGATACAACAAGAAATGGTATATTATATATATATATATATATATATGTATAGATATATATGTTATTATATATGACATATATATATGCATATATATATATAGAAGTATATATAAATATATATATATATATATTCTAGATTCTCCCCCTTATTAAAAATTTCTGTCTTCTTTTCTGTCTCTCTTCTTCATAGTTTGGAGGATGGCATGGTAAGGACAAGCGAGTTTGGTCCATTTCAAGTACCGAAGGATAATATCTTAGGAGTAGAGAAATAGGGTTGTTTACATGTCTCTCTATATATGGACTCGTCTCTGTACCAGTAAACACAGAATACAATTTGCTATTTGCAGATTTTAACTTTACGTGTGAACACCACATTGACTAAAATTCATGTGCCTTGTGAAAAAGCAATGCTCTTAGTAAATATTTTATTAACTTCTTAATTTTGTGAGAGGAAATTTTATATTAAGCATCATATTCATAGTATATTTTCAAGATATCTGTAATAATTTAGTAATGCCTTTGTTCAGATCTTGTTTTCTCTGAAAAATTATAATTTTGGCTTTTCTGAATTAAAACTTAAATGAACACTCATGACTCTTGGTTTAGATTACACTACAAGGTCAACATTTTCAAAAAAAATGCCATGCATGGAGGCTCATGCCTTTAATCTCACCACTAAGGAGCAGAAGCAGGCAGATCTCTGTGAGTTCAAGGCCAGCCTGCTAGTCCACATGTCAAGTTCCAGGCCTACAGGTTCAGGCCAGCTGGGTGACAAGGGAACCCTGTCTCAAAACAGCAACAAAAACAAAAACAAAAACAAAAAAACAAATCAACAAACAAAAACAAGAAAAATCAAAAAGAACAAAACCACAAAAAAAAAAACAAACACAAAAACCTCAAAAACAATCAAAAAAAATGCAATCAAAAGAAAAAAACGAAAACCAACAACAACAACAAACAATGACAAAACTTCCCTGCCAAATAATAAATAATAAATAAAGAGATAAATAAAGAGAATTTTGTTCCATCAAACAAAATCAAACATCACAAATTTTCACACAATTTCACATCATTTTTTTCCAGCAACCAAAAAGCTAAAATAATTTTCTAATGCTTCTTCACCTTTTTCTCTTTCCTATATGACAAATCTTGATTCTTATATGTCTGTGTTCACTGTTATTCAATGATAGGGTATTCTTATGTTCTATTATAATACTCTTTCACTGAGAATTTAAAAAAATGAATGATTCTCTTGTGTGTTTTCTTGTTCTCAGGTCATAACTATAGATATGAACCAACTCATTGCTGAAGGTGTCAGGCTCCATCTGACCATACAATTTTTCTTTGAATCTCTCACAATATTTAATTTCTTCTTCATATATATCTAAGTACTTACATTTTCTTTCAGCATTTCAACTATTAGTTTTATTAAAAAAGACCTTGAAGCATATGATGGTGGTGCAAGGTTGTAATCTTATCACTCTAAATAAGGACTATATCAAATCTGAGATCAGCTTGGACTAAGGAGAGCAAACAATACCTTTAATTTTTTTTATTAATTTTATTTATTTTTGTATGTGTATGAATGTACTGTCTGCATGTAGGTTTGTGCACTCGTGTCGTGCAATGCCGCGGAGGTCAGAAGAGGGTCTCGGATTCCTCTGGAACTGGAGTTCTCCTGGAACTGGAGTTACAGACGGTTCTCAGCCGCCATGTGGATGCTGGGGATCGAACCCAGGTCTTCTGCAAGAGCAGTCGGTGCTCTTAACTGCTAGGCTATCTCTCCAGCCCCAATACCTTTAATTTTAAAATAAATAAAAATAAAAAATTGAAGGGGGTGAGGGAGGAAAAGAAAGAAGGAAGGAAAGAATGAGTAAGGGAAAGAGAAATACATAATTCTTACCTCACATCGAGACAATTTTCCCCTGAGATCAGTGAGATTACATTGATAAGATACAGGTACCATCCCTTCATGTCATACTCAGTATGATGCTTGTGGAATCGTCTTTCCTCAGGGTGTCAGATTGCCTCACTCATGTTGCCATAGAAGCTACTTACATTGCTGGAACATTCTGCATTGTATAGAACTGATTTTTTTTTTTTTTTTGGCCCCTGTAGCAAGGGTTAGATCCTTCTAGTGCTATGACGATAGGGTTCTGTGAATACAGAAGTTGCTATGTGCCAATAAAAACTTCCTCCTGTGTGGCCCTTTTTATCCAGTAATGATTTCCTGTTCCACTTTGACTGTTGAATGCTTCCAAAATGTAATCACTGTGCAGATTCCTAACTAAAATTGCGAGCTTTAGAACTGATGTGGAATGTTCTGATTCTGTCGTAAAGTCTTTTTTTTTTTTTTAACAAATCTAGACCCGTGTTCCCGCCCATTATCCCACCCCGCCAGAGCTCACGCATTCTGCCAAACATGCTTTTCCTCTCTTTCTCAGTCTTTCTCAATATTCTCCATGAGGAAGTTGACTGTTTTGAGCAGAAGTTCACTGTTTCAGTCAGTTCTTTGATGTAGTCCTTTCTGTTGTTGTTCTTGTTGTTGTTGTTCCAGAACTGATTTTTAAAAATATCATTTATTCTTTTAATTTTACATGTATGAGCTGAATGTATTGCCTACAGTATGCAAGTGCAATGCCCACAGAGTTCAGAAGAGATCATCTGAACATCTGGAACTGGAGGTAAAGATGGTTGTGAGACTCCATGTGGGTGCAGGAAACTGAACCTGGGTCCTCTGAAAGAGCAGTCAGTGTTCATAAACACTGAGTCCTCTCTCTAACCCAATGAACCATTTTTTAAGGTGTACATAATATGTGGTTGTTTGAAGAAGGTTTTAATGTATCTCTCAAGATTTCACTTATTAAAATTTAATACTCTTTCTGGGATATCAAGAAAGTGGAAGCTGGGCTGGAAAGATGGCTCAACAGTTAGAGCACTGGCAAACCAGGTTTGAATCCAGCACTTCCATAGCTGCTAATAGTATGTAACCCCAGTTCCAAGGGATCCCATGCTCTCTTGTCTCCTGGGGTGCAATGCATGACATAGTTGCACTTACATACATGCAGGTATAACATTGAGGCATATAAAATAAAATAAATAATTTATAAATTAAAAAAATAGAAACCTAATCTAAACCTAGTGTTCAGCATTTGGGGCTTTGGGAGGAAATCAGGATTTGATAAAATAAATCATTAGGTGAAATTCCCAAGAATAAGTCCCTGGAAAACTAATAAGAGGAAGGAGAGAGACCAAAGCTGCACGTACCTGCCCTATGTCTCTTGCCATGAGATGTTGTACACTGCCTGAAGACAGTGCTATCAACTATTACTACAAGTGGATCCTTAAACCTCCAGATACAGGAGCTCTATAAACTTCTTTATAGCTTACAACTCTGTGAATTATGTTATTAACAACAGAAAAGAGACCGATAGACCATTTTTTTTTTCCCTAGAGACACAAATCACTTTTATAATTACATTCATTTAACCATGGAAAATACTGTTAAAGGCTTGATGTCATTCTTCTAGCTGAGGAAGACAGTGCCTATAGTAAACACTACTTGATGCTCCTATATGGACCAGTGTTCAAACAGATCAAATTAAAAATGTGCTTGACTGCTAAGAATCATGTGGACCGCATGATGTATGTGCTGCTTTGGCTCTGCCCATTGAGGCTTTTTGTTTCTGTGTATTATATGAATTCACAGTAATTTTGTTTCTGATAAAGAACAGTATGTTTTCTAAAGATTCATTATGTGTATGTGTGTATGTATGAGAGTGTATGCTCACATATGTGTGTATGTAGGTGCCTGTGATGGCTGGAAGATGGTGTCAGATGCCCCTGGATCTGGAGTTCTAGGCAATTGTCAGCCGCTTGATGTGGGTGAGGGAACTGAATTCTGGTCCTCTGGAAGAGCAGCAAAAGCTCTTATCTGTTAACTCATATTAAAAACCAGTATTGGGGGGCTGGAGAGATGGCCTAGTGGTTAAGAGCGCCGACCGCTCTTACAGAGGACCCGGGTTCGATCCCCAGCACCCACATGGCGGCCGAGAGCCGTCTGAAACTCCAATTCCAGGAGAACTCCAGTTCCAGGGGAATCCGAGACCCTCTTCTGACCTCTGCGGCATTGCACGACACGGGTGCACAAACCTGCATGCAGACAGTACATTGATACACATACCGAAATAAATAAAATAAANCCAGTTTCTTTACAGTCAACAGGTAGACATCTTTAATGATACCTTATTCTATAATAGCAAATAAATTAAAACCACTTTATTTCAATTAGGGGAAACTTTATCTGCAGTTGTTTTGGTCAGCAAATTCACATCCCACTCTGTCAGCTGTTGGCCGAAACAGAGCCTGAAAGGGAAGAATGAAACTAGGAGGAAGGCAGAGGAAGGAAAAATAGAGAGGAAATCAGCGGCTTCTCTAACAGCTTTCATATGCAGCTGCTCCAGTTGCTACCAAAGCATTATTATTATTATTATTATTATTATTATTATTATTATTATTTCCCTGTCACCATTTGGTGAGGATAACGTGTGGCTGTGGGACCTTTGCAATGCTGTGTCTTGACAAGTGGAATAGGGACCCAATCTAACCAAGCCTACCAAACGTCTTGTTTCCAGATAATACAAGTGACTGCTTTCACTTCTCTCAGGACAACTCTAACCCTGCTCTATTCTTCATGACTCAGAAAAAGATCTCCACACACAAAAATCATTCATGTTTTAACAGTCCCCAGTCTACAACACATGCATGTTCCCTTCAAGCATGACCAGGTGAAAACCTTTAGTCATTAGCCTCTTCTAACTCCCTCGGGGCTTTAAATATCTCAGGACCACATGTGGCAAGGGGGTTCCCTTGCTACAAATGAAAGAATAAACCTAATTTTCTTATTTCAATCTCAGTTGCTTTTTCCAGTGGTCTTTAGCTGTTATGGACCAAGTGCTTTTTAAGCCAGGAACGTAAGCAGAATGTTTAAAGCAGAATGGTAACTCACTCCTTTTAGGTCGTAAGTCCAGTTAGGGCTCAAAACATAAGCATAGGGCTTCTGATTCATGCATTCATACTCTCAAATTTATGATGAACACAAACGACGTCCTACAAGGACCAGCTATGCCAAAGCAGATCTATTCAAGTCATCAGTGCTGAAAATGTGAAACCAAATAGTTCGATGGAAAATGATGCACAAAATAAATATCTGGTGACTTCCGTATACCTTAATTTGAAAGAGTTCAGTATTTACCTTAATAGTTATGAATATTTGTCTTATACATGGAATTATAGCTCATACTGTTGCCTGAGTTCTAAACAGAGCTGTAAATTTAAAGGAAGTTGGTTTTACAATGATGTAGATCTATTTTATCTTTCTAATTCTTCCTTTTCTTATCTTCATAAGAATGATATTTATAGAAGAATATTTTGGCTCTAACTTAGAAATAGGAAAGCTGTAAAGGTAGGAAAGGAAATAAAAGCTTGGTGAAAGAATCTGAGTGATGTCAAGTCAATTTGGGGGACTACACAGAGTTATTGTGTGCTCAGGAGAAATCTGCAAAGCAACTGACAGGAAGTATTTAATCTTCATTTCTAATATGAGTTTCTCACTCTACCTTATTGCTTTCTGCTTTATGAATTCTCTTTCCTGTAATTTCTTAAAATATGAAATGATTATATCCTGGAAGAAACATCTTTCATCTGTGGGAAACACAGAAGGCAGTACATAGTCCTTAGGGTCAGGCTGTTGATTAGAATAAAAGTTGATTACAATTACGCTACAGAATTCATATTTGCTTTGAGAAAATGATAGCTTTTTTGCTATATTTTTGCACTCCTACTGTCAGGGCAATTAGCAATCTGAACTATCAAATCTGTTTGGAGATAATGGAGTTTATCAATTCATGGGCTATAATTGCTTTCCATTGCCACTCCCCCTGCCTGCATTCTTCTCATCGCTTACTCACATTTAATCCTGTTTAAATAGCAACATGTCAAACATGTTGGCTAATCAACTAGCTTAGTATCCCAATGGAGATTTCTGCAGTTTTAAGCTACATTTCACTATGTAAGGATTTTTCCCAAATATTGACTTTTGGTTTTCAAGGTTACTGATGATGTGTTCTGGTACATTAATCTTTCTAACCACCTCAACAAAGAAGCTCATTAAAAAGACAAATACATTTATCAAGCAAATCATCAAGAAGACTATATACTTTCCACCCATAATAGATTAGAGCTGAATAAATGACTTGGGTATCTTATAATTAAACACGCAGAACCCTTAATACTTTAATACTCGGATACTTCTTTGAGGAATGGGATGGTCTAGGTTTTATAACACATAATTAATACAGCACAATTTACTTGCAATTATGTGAGTTAAAGTGGGAATACTGAGTGCTTTGAGTATACAAAGTTTAAAATATTTTATTATTGAGATCAAGCCTAAATATAAAAAATATTAGATGTTGAAATTAATGGAAGTAGTAGATTTCTACAGAAGGACATTTTAATATGTATTTGGGGTATCTAATAAGCACATAGTTTCTGGCTTAGAAATAAAGCTTTAGGTTGGAGACACACAGCTAACCAGTCCTTCGCCCTTAGGCTGCACTGAAGTTGGTGTGATTATTTCTTTTGTCAGCCAAATAATACTTTAAAGGCTTAAGAAGGCCTGAGGGGTCAGTTTCCCCTTTAGCTTCCAATCTTATCTCTTGTTAGCTTCCTCACCAACCTACTTCACACTAATCTGACTTTTGGTTGGAAAAGTTTGCCTCCCTATCTCTAGGTCTCTAAATTAATGGCCACAGATAACCTTGAATTGCAGCCCTCAGGCAGAAAAGATCTCTCAGCAATTTCATATTTCATTATTTCTGTTTTTAGGTTCAAAGTAAAAATATTGCTTTCTAGTAGGGCTTTACTAAAACATGTACAAAATAGCTAACATATTCAATTATCCTAAAAAAGTTGCTATCAAACCCCTTAGTGCTGCTCTGATGAATCCCCAAGACTAATAGGCTATAGTTTCATTAAAATTTGTATTACCATTTAACAAACCTGCTGACTTCAGTGACTGGTGTCAAAGTAAAAATCTGACCAACATTAAGTGGTCAAGGAAGACTATTCAATGTTATTGCAAAAGGAAGAGAGCGCAGAGCTCTCAATTTGGGCTCAGAGAAGGGATGATTTTAAGAGCTGGTAGTGGGGGATGACAGAAAGAGACAAGGTATTGCAGGTGATCTATGAATGGTAGGTAGCTTTACCTAAGGGAAAAGTAAAATTCCTTTATCTTTCTGATAAAAGAACCCTTTATTTGAGATCCAGTTAACTCCATAATGTGGAAAACTGGTTTTCCAGGATGTGCCTTGGCTTGAGTGACTCTGTTTTACAAAGCAGCTTTGATTCTATTTTAGAATGGAGAATGAAGGTGTTAATGAATGGGTGGATGTGCAGATGGCTCCATCCATACTATGCAGACTAGTAAATGATTTATTCTTGAGAATACAAAGGTCACCACCCTATGAATTTGTCGGGACCTATTAATATCCATCAGGAAAACCAGATCCAAGAACTAATCAGAACAAGGACTGGATATTACATTGTCACTTGAATGCCATAAAGAGGTGGACACCTAGCACTACCATGGAGATGACCCTCAGCAACCTGTCATCTGACCACTATGTACTCCTTGGGGCTTCAGGTTGTCTTGATCCCAATTGTTGATGTGGCCTAATCAACTGCTGTCAAACTGTCCTCCTATTAGCCCATTGGACCTGTCATGCATCCTTCCATCTGTTACTTCATCTGGACCAGGTCTTCCCCTATCATCTCTACATGTGGACTCATTCTTATAGTTTTGCTATAGAATCTGTGACACCTGAGCTGACTTCTCCTCCAGCATTTTCTCTGCTGCTCCTTTTGTTCCTTATCTTATAAATATATATTTGATTTACATTTCTATTAACCTAGTTATGAAACCTCTTGAGTTTTGCTGGGTCCTCTGTATCAATGACTTTTACAGTATAGACAGAAGCTGAACGAATGACTTTCACTTAACCATGCACCAAAAAGCTACTGTTTATGAGCTAAACAAGCTCACTGAGCCATGTACTCTTGTAACTAGGGAATATGACCTCAATCTCTCAGGACTCTATTTTACCCTTCACCCAAGAGAGTGAATGAATGTAGGTGTGCACTAAGCACTGAAAATAGAATAATCAAGAAGTGTGCTTGATATTGATTGTGTGAGATCTTTTGGGTATCAAATGGCAAGATTCTTTGATAAGATAAGGGTAGATTCTAGCTTCTACTTCCAGAATTGTTGCTGGAAATACTGGCTTCAATAAATGTATGAGTGAAGCCTGGCTCAAGAGCATTATTCCATCCATCGGGAAGAATGGGCTGTTCTCAGAGTCCAGGTCCACTTTTGGCCTTAATGCTGATATATATCCAGGATGACTCTTATTTCAGTCATAGTTGTAATGTGGCTTATAAATGCCTCATACCTCTTTATCCTTTGTAGTAACTCTGTAACCTACATGTATGGCGATACTTTCTGTGTGATGTGTGTTCTGAGAGCTAATATTAGTAATTAATTTTCATATAGAAGAAGATGTATTCTTCTCATCCAGGGCTATCAAGAAAAGTGGGAATATCTGGCAAACATTGAAATTGCTGTCCTTTATGAATCCATTGTTTTTATTATGGAAGGAGACAACCATGTTCCTTTCTGATAGCATGTTCACCTTTATAACCTGGAAGAGGCCAACAAAAATAATTACCTACTGTCCCACAGAGAGTGGGATGTAAGAGCTCATCATCTTTGAGGTCTACATGGAAGAAATTTATCCCATATCCTTGGGAAGACATTCCTGAAAAACAAAGCTGTTAGGAGACATAATGTCAGAGGCAGAAAAAGAATTTAAAAGCTCTTAAAGTACATGCTTTAGGAAAGGGGGCTCAGCAGCTTAGAATAAAGAGCCGTCTGTCCAAAATTTACTCAAGCAGAGGAGAGCATTGTGGCCATGTTGTTCACAGTTAAGTGGATACTCATTACCTGTGTATTAACTAACTCATATTTGGCATCTATTTCTTTAGATTAAGTTCAATGTCAAGATTCTGATTTACAATGAAGGACAATCAACCTAAGTTAGTTTATTGACTGATTGTGTGTGTGCATGTGTGTGTGAGGGGAGGTGGGGGTATTCATACCTGCATATGTATGTGAATAGAAGCTAGAGGGTGTTGTTTCTTAAGAGCTGTTTTATGAGACAGGGTCTCTCATTGGAGACTGGACCTTGCTGACTGGGCCAGGTAGCCCCCAAGGACTTGCCTTCTTCACCTCTTCAGCATTTGGATTACAAACTTGTGCCACCAACCCAGGTTTTTAATGCATGCTGGGGAATACAAATATCTCAGGTTATGTTCAAAATTAAGAGAGATGTGTTAAGCCTCTGAGAGTTACTAATCCATATGAAGACCTGTAATTACCATTGCTTTGCCAGACATTGAAGAGCCAGAAGATTTTCATGTTGTATGGACAGTCAACCTAAAAGGTTTTAAATTTGTTGTTGTTATTGTTGCTGTTGTTTTGAGATAGGGTCTCCTTGTATCCCTACCTGGCCTAGAACTCTCTGTGTAGACCAGATTGGCCTCAATCTCATGGGGATCTGCCTGCTTCTGTCTCCTGAGTGTTTGGATTAAAGGCATGTGCCACCAAAATCTGAATTTGTTTGACATGTTTTTATACTTTAGAACATTTCACTACAAAAATATCTGTAAAAATCCATGAGTGTACTTTGACATTATAGTGAAGTACTATAAAAATTAGATAAATTCTCCAGGAAAATATTACCTAGGTTATATGGTGTTGAAAAAAAGTTCTTTTTCTTTCTATCTTTCTTTCTTTTATTTTCTTTCTTTCTTTCTTTCTTTCTTTCTTTCTTTCTTTCTTTCTTTCTTTCTTTCTTTCTTTATCTTTCTTTCCCTTTTCTTTTTTTTTGAGACAGGGTCTCCCTGTAGCCCCAGCTGGCCTAGAACTCATTCCATACACCAGGCTAGCCTTGAACTCACAGAGATCTGCATGCCTCTGCCTCCTGAGAGCTGGGATTAAAGGTGTGGGCCACCACACTTGGCAAAAAAAGTACGTTTTAAAAGATCTCATTATCAGATTCAGAACAACTTCAAAAAATATTCCACTTGATCTGATAGATAGAAGAAAGTCAATAAAATCCTATAATGCTTATTAGAATTTTTTTTTTATTCAGTAAGTTGAGAGCCAAGGAAGACCATTTTGCAGGATAATTGCCCAATTCCTTGTGCAGGTTCCAGTCTGAGAAATAAAAGATCAATTAGAAAAAAAAAATCACCTATCATTTGGTTGTTGGAGTTTTTGTTTGTTTTAGAGACAAGGTCTCACTCTGTATCCCTGGCTGTCTTAGAACTCCCTATGTATACCAGGCTGGTCTAGAAATCACAGAGATCTAGCCACCTCAACTTCACAAATGCTGGGATTAAAGGTGCACCCCACCACACCCAGATCATCACGTTTCTAAGTATATTTTGGAGAATCTGAGTGCCAGCAATACTAGCTATGTGTAAAGAAATTTAAATCAGGTAGACTTAACCTTTCTCGTGAAAATTTATACAAACCCCACTGGAGAGGGATGTGATTCTCCTTGAAGGTGGAAACCATTAGAGGTAGTAGCAGAGCAGCCTCTTTATTCTCCTGATGTTACTGTCTTTCTGGAGAAGAGAGGGCACAGTAGCATAGGTGGGCCTCCCGTGCCTGTCAGTGTCTCTGAGAGCACATCTACTCCCAAGAAGGAGGCAAAAGCAACATTCTACAAGCCAGGGTCACTCTTATAAGCACACACTGTGTCACCTTCCTGTGGCAAAAAGCATTTTAATTGAGAGAGGCTAAGAATGTTTAGGGAAACCCATACCTTGTTACAAATTCACCCAGAAGAAGGGAGCAAACACATGTTCTCCTGTACCACAGATATGTCCAAGGAGATGGTCAACTTCACTTTTTCTACAAAGATATACAGGTGCAATGCAGTTCTCAGACCTGGCCAAATAGACAGAATAATTGTATTCATGAAAAAGAAATTCTCATCTGTCTTAAATTAAAAGAGTGTTGAGGTAAATTATCTTCATTTCAATTTCCTTCTGTTAACATTTTACAATTTACTTTATTTCAAGTGAACATTTTCTTTTACTCAATCTAATGGTTTCTATTTATGATATTTTTACTGGTTTTCTTATAGTTTGAGTGATTTAAAAGTTTCTTTTTATTTCTCTTAAGTAAAATAATGAGTTAATTTTTTATTGTATTATATCCATCATAGTAGAGATGAATCGAACATCTGGTAAGAATTGTGACATCAGAATAAGAGAAACTAAAATGTTGAAAACTGCTCTAAATGACACATGGAAATGTGACAGTGTCACTTCATTGTATCATTATAGCCTCTCCTCCTGAAATACCCAATAGGACAGTCCAGCAAAGAACAATGCCAGTCATGTCTGAGGCCACTGATATTCTTCTTTTGAGCATTTTTTTCCACAAGTAAATTAATGCCAAGGCAAAATGGAACAGCTTTAGAAGATGTGGGTAATGCAGCCAGAGCTGTGTCTACTATCAAATTCTGTTTTCTCTGCACTTTTCTGTGGAAGTGCTACAAAATTGATGAGCATTCCTGGGCAAGATCCAGTGTCAGGTTGTGGCAGATGTTACAGCAGCTGCACTCCTGCTTTCAAGTGCATCCTCTGTGATCCAGACCCTCGCCATGGAAAGCAGCATTCGTTGTGGAGGGAGCCACAGCTGTGGCCTTCCAGGGTGGAGGCTGTTGAAGAGTCTAAATGGCTCCAAAGGACCATGAAGCTGGGCTGATGGCAAGCCAATCACCATCCCATCTCCATTTGTGCCAGGTAGGAAGAAAGGAGAGAGAAGGAGAGGTGCCAGATGCTGCTCCCGGGGGCTGGGATGGATTTCATGGTGTAATAAATATTCCTGGTATTACTTTTCTACAAAATCTCATTAGCCTACCATACCTGCTCATTCATAGGCAAAATTCTAAAATCAACATTCATCCAGCCAACTAATATTTACTGAGCTTCCAATATAGCCAAGGCTGCAAAGTCCTAGTGATTCGATAATATATAGGAAAAGACATTTCCTTTCAAAGAGCTTAACGCTAATGAGAAAAATAATATACATAGGTAAAAGACCATATACCATCATTAAAGGCTTTACCATTGGCAAACAGTGAGAATTCATAAGACAGATGGTTTGTTAGCCAATTGTCACAGAGAAGGAATGGAACAAAGGTAGAACAAGTTACTAGAAAATAGTACCTGGACTTTTTTTCTAAGGAGAATAGAGATGAACTGAGAAGTTTAACTGCAGGAGCTGGAGAGATGGCTCAACATTTGAGAGCACTGGCTGCTCTTGCACTCCCAGCACCCACATGGTAACTATCATCTATAGCTCCAGTTCCAGGGGATCCAATGCTCTCTTCTGGCCTAGGAAGGCGTTGCATGACATAGAAGCACGTACATGCAGGCAAAACACTCATACACATAAAAATATTTAAATATTTTAAAGGAGTTTAATTGCAGTAGAAAAATCTCTATGATGGGGGTGAGGAACACTGAAGCAAGTCACTCTGTCCACTTTTTTGTGAGATAACTCTGCCCAATGTGTTTAGTGTTAACATACATTTCATTTGAAGTCCAAAAATTGGAATCAAGAGGTTTTTTTTTTTAATTTTCATTTTTTACTGATGCTTTGTGTATTTCATACATCATTTTCTAATTCAGTTCAGGCATATATCCCTTTCCCTTCCCCCCAACCCACTCCAGCCCATCCCAGATCATTCATTCTGCCATAACTGTCCTGCATCTTTCTCTGTTTTTTTTTTCATTTTTTTAACAATATGTGATAATTTATGAGTACAAGCATCCTTCATGTAAAACCAATTTGCAAGCAGTTGTGCCCAAACCAACATAGCTCATGGGTCCCACCATCCAGCAGGGGGGGCTTGTATGTTCAATCAAGTTGATCAAATCAGTGTCCAGTGTGTATTGTTGTAGTTTCACCATTCACCCCAATTGCAGCCCTTACATTCTATCACACCCCCTCTTCTGCAGATTGTTCCCTAGGCTTAGAAAGGGGGCACAGGTGGATGAGAAGCGAAACAGTCTACTTTCTCTGGAGCTGTTGTCTTGGTCTCTGGTCAATTCTGGCTGTTTCCTTTCATGGGCTGACAGTTTGTCCAGGCATAACCTTTCGATCCTACTAATGAAGCACAAGCAATTAGATATATAGGTATTTAAACAGTACTAATTGTTATGGTAGGTTACTTTGTAAGGAGCAGACACAGATGTTTGGATGGTATGTTAACTCCATGAATTACATTTTTTTCTATTTAAAATATGCTTGGGCTTTACTGTGGCTTATAACAATTCCTAACAATCCAGAGCGTGCAAGCTTGTGGCATCAAGCCGTGGGTTATTCCTCACGAAGGAGAGAGCTATAGCCAATTAGATTGGGAATATACAGACATATGGCTGCCACTGCTGCAAGATTTCCCAGGAAGGTGAGGTGTAGCAGATGCTGACAGAGGAGCCTTGCTTTACTCAAGGAGACCTATTATTCTATGCACTTTATTGGTTTAGTGGTCTTAACACTCTCTGGCATTCAGGGGGGGCGGGGATCCGACAGGGAACCATCTGTACACTGCAAGTGTGGTCTCCATACATTTTCCCAATGTTCACATCAGGTCTTCAACAGCAGGGAATCAAGAGTTAACTAGCCCTCAGGATCAGGAGCAGGTTGCCTGCTAAAGATAATTGTGGGAACATAAAAGTTTTTGGTTGAAGTTGGCAGCTGTAAGCTTGACAGCTCCTAAGAGCTATTTATGGTCACTCAGAAATAGCCAGAATCATTGCCTCCACCACCCATTCAGGGATCTTCTTTAATTGCTGGTCTGTCTATGCTTGAGCAGATCAAGGCTCATTGCTGTTACTAAAGGACAGAATGTGATGTCTGCACTTTCTTAACTTGAAGACCCACCTCCAATTTGAAAAGAGCAATTGTGGGGCTGGAGAGGAATGGCCTAGCGGTTAGAGAGCTACCAAACACGCTCTTGCAGGGACCCTGGTTCGATTCCCAGACCCACATGGCGGCTGAGAACCATCTGAAACTCCAATTCCAGGAGAACTCCAGTTCCAGGGGAATCCGAAAACCCTTTCTGCCTCCGTGGCATTGCACGACACGGGTGCAGCAGCTTGGCATGCAGACAGTAACATTGATACACATACAGAGATAATAAATAATGCTGGAGTGGGCGTGGGCACTTGCTTGTAATCCTGGCACTTGGGAGGCAGAGGCATGGGGATCTCTGTGGGTTCAGGGCCAGCCTTGTCTACAGGGAGTTTCAGGCCAGCCTCATCTAAATAATTCCAGGGCAGCTGAGGCTAAAGGGAAACCCTGTCTCAAAAAAGACCTTTAAAAAAAGAAAAAAAACATGAAAAAGAAGAAAAAAAAGAAAAGAAAAGAGCAATTGTCCATCCATATTTCTAGTCAGCTCTGCCCATTTTTTTCTTCATGAATTTTCCACATCACCTACAGCCTGGGTGCTTTATGGTCTTTCACATAGCAGTCTCTCACTGCTCCATACTTGAGGTTTGTGCTGCCTTAAAATTCTTAACATTATCTCTGTATCTGTGTTGGATGGGACAACAGACTATCTTCTAGGTAACTGGAGTCTCTCTGCTTGAAAATGGCTCTCCTCCTGCTACTTTGACATCCTAGAATGGTCACTCAGCTACTCACTACCTAAGAGTGCTCAGAGGCTTGGACTGGGCTATGTGGAAGGTGAACTTAGATGTCTACACTCTATGTGGAGCCTGTGCTGTTAGGAAAGTCTGGCTATGTCCTGTGCGTATCTGTGCCTGAGAAGGTAGAGAACTAAGTAGCTGAAATGTATCCCAGTAAGAGAGAAAACACACATAAAAAAGGAAAACAGCTTCTGGTTTGTTTTCTGAATAAGCGACTCTATATGTTCTTTTTATTCTTAAACAAAGTGGATGCAGATGGCTCTACAGAAGCTGACAAAGAGATGCTTTCCTGGAGCAAGCTGGGTAACTGTGAATTTGATAGGCCCAACTCCCTCTATTGTCTATGACACTGAGATGGAGTATGGGCAGGTTTGTTTTTTATTTTTCTTGGTCTTTTTCAGTTTTGGAAATATTGTTTTGACTTTAGGGGCTTTAATGTAGAATAAAGGCCTTTGAGGAATACTCTGTCGAAGAACTATAACTTGAGAGAAATAATAAGCACCAGTTGAAAGCAGACTTTGGTAGTTCCATGCTGCACAGAGCAAACATGGGTCAGGTTCTGAGTCCTGAGTGAGATTGCTGCATAACAGACAGCCGTTCTTCTAAAATGCAAGTTCTAAATTAAAGGGTAAAACAGAATTATGATATGCTTTTAGCCACCTAATTCTTCTTGTATTTATTGCATCTGTGGTGTTGTTTTGCATGGTATCACCAAATGATTCCACCCTATGACACAGCAATTAACACATGTGAATTAAAAATTCTAGTTTGGAAATACAATTTGCACATTCTAATTAATTTTTTAAAAACACTTGCTGTTTTTCACAACATGGTTCTGGTTTCTAAGATACTTGTGGAATATTTTAGAGATAGAATTAACCAGATTCTTCATGGAAAGGAGATATGGTGGGAATCAAAGCTATAAATAAGGATAAATGGCAATTTTTATAAGGAAGTCAGGTACCCGAACTATCAAAAATGTTTGTGTTTTTCACCCTGTTGATACTGTGAAGAAAATCATGACTGAAGAAAGGTAGCAAAGTATTTTCAGACTTGAAATTCAGAAGCAAGCCGGGATTCTACCTTGTAAACACAATCAATGTGCTTATTAAGAGGATGGAACTGATGAGTCTAGACATAGTAACAAGAGAGAAAAATGTAAGTTTAATTTGAAAATGAGGCCTTATGTAAATGAGACCAGTTCGACTATTAATAGTATAACAAATTATTTTGGTCATTCATAAAAGGAAAAGTAGATTTTAGGTCTTACTTTAAGTCAATACATTTACACTGAGTCACAACTCCACTGAATTTCTCTGAACTTGTAATAATTTATATATTGTTAATTTGTATAAAATAAAATAGGCAATTATTTCTACCCTTTTGCACAAAAATGCCATATTTATGTTTTAGAAATATTAAACTTTGATAAGAGTTAAAACAGAACTGGTTTATTTATCTAGTTATTTTGTCATCAACTCCCAGTGGAGGTCAAGGATGTCCTGAGCACTGGGGAAGCCTTTGATCCATTCACACTATGTCATCGTTGGTGCAGGTGTGCGCTGCTCCTGAGAGCAACAGGGATAGAACACGGCAGAATCAGCATAGAGTAAAGGCTTCTAGATTTAAAGCTTTAGGGAACACACTGCCAAGGTGAATACAGACTTCACTGCTGTGGCCAAGAGCAGAAATGTCTTCTACTTTTTACATTATATTACTGTCTTCATAAGCTGTCTTGAAATCAAGCGATAAGTGCTACCTAGTTATTGTATAAATGACGTAATGTTGTGACCTCTAATCTTCATAACTTTAAGAATCAGCATCAAGTGTCTATTAGATGCCTGGTACTGCAAAGTAATATAATTATGAAATGGACAGCCATTGCCCTTTGGACAGGATTGTGATGAAACAGTTTCAGAAAAGACATATGTAAGAAATGGCAGTCATGAGTAGAAGCAACTGAGATGATACTGAGAAGCCAGAACACAGTGGGAGAAGGTCCAGCTCCCTATGGAAGAGCAGAGATTCAAAAAGAAAACTATCTTAGAAAAAACAGAAAACAAAAATAGTACAAATAAAGATACACAAGTCCATATTTTCTAGAATACATGTAGAGGAAACAATTTGTTTGGGGTTTATGAGAGAGAAGATTACTAAGTCAAAATAAAGTTACTGAAAATTAACATTATACATATACTGTGTAAACATAAATATATCTAGACATATGTGTAAGTATAAACATGCACAGTTGCATACAGGATAAACAAAGTTTCAGAAAATCTATTTTAGAAAATATAGAGCAGGGTTGTAACTTAAGCCATATCTCTTTCAGGATCAAGTTCTAGTACATGAATGTACTGAATGTGTGCTGTGGTTCCTGTACTGCCCTAGGCATTGAAAAGAATGACTAAGGAATCACAGATGCAACTGAACTGTGATAGGAGGCAGATATATGTTTTGTTTCTAGACAAAGAATAGGTGATGTTGTATTTTTCAACATGTGGAGATACTTCTTACAATCTATTTAAAATAAATGAATTTATAAAGCATGCTTTATTTTCTCAAGACTGGTTTTATGGGCTTGTAAAGGATAGTTTGAAATTCTCATTTACTTTTACTACAATGATGTAGGCTTTGATAAGAAACTCTATTTAATGAATGGATTGATTAATTTTATAGGGGAGAAGAATTTCCTTAATTTGGACAGTGTCTCAAGCACATTGTTATCCCCTTCCTTTAAACACTAATTGGCGGATGAAATGATCCTAACTGGCTAATTCTAACAACTAGCAAGATCATTTAAAAAAAGTTTATTTTGGTTTTCATTTTCTTTTATAACCTGATCTTATTTTTGTTAAAATAGCCATTAGGTTTTTTCCCTACTAGTAAAGAATAAGCTACAAATCATATTTTCCATTTGAAATTGTTCTTATGCCCCAGGAAAAAATCAATACATCAAAATTAAATTTCAAACTTGCATTAACAGCATCTTTGAGATCAGATATTCTAATACTCTCTGGGTGGAAACCAAATTATGGAGTTACTTTATGTGGACAATGTAATT
Source organism: Rhizomys pruinosus (assembly GCA_009823505.1). Taxonomy (NCBI): domain Eukaryota; kingdom Metazoa; phylum Chordata; class Mammalia; order Rodentia; family Spalacidae; genus Rhizomys; species Rhizomys pruinosus. The sequence goes on from VZQC01007311.1 coordinate 1,339,916, forward strand.
ATTTTTACTACAAAAATATTATCTTTACTACAAAAAGATACAACAAAAAGATTAAATCTTGTATAAGAATTTAGTTAGAAAGTAGAAGTATGTTTAACCATGTCATCATAATAGCAATGAATTTCTTTTCCACTTTGACATTACTGTTAACTTACAGAATCTCTGTAAAATGTGATTTTAAATATTTTAAGAAAAATATCTAAATTACTAAAGAAAAATTATTTTATTTCAGCAATTGGCCTTAAGTAAAGGCATCAAATATTACTTAGGAAGATTGGAGGTTTGGGAAAAAATAAAAATCTATGAAGCCAATATCATTTATTTTAAAGAAAATAAGAACCATAATAAAATAAAAAGACAGTTATCAATTTTATCTCACAACTATTCTCACAATATCTCCTTTTTCTCCATGTACTATGCTTCCTTACATATTTTCTCATTGTTTTTCACTTAATCCCTTGAGAAATTTTGATGCTCATGACCTGTTATTTCTTTTTTTTTCTTTATTTTTTTCATTTTTTGACAATAAGCATTAATTTATGAGTACAAGTCTCCTTCATGTAAAACCAATTTGCAAGCAGTTGCACCCAAATCCACACAGCCCAAGGGTCCCACCATCCAGCTGGTGGGGGGCTTGTATGTACAATCAAGTTGATCAAATAAGTGTCCAGTCTATAATGCTATAGTTTCACCATTCACCCCAATCGCAACCCTTATGTTCTACCACTCCCTCTCTTCCGCAGATTGTTCCCTAGGCTTAGAAAAGGGGCACAGGTGGACGAGAGGCAAAACAGTCTACTTTCTCTGGAGCTGTCATTTTGGACTCTGGTCAATTCTGGCTGTTTCCTTTCATGGGCTGACATGGATTGTACAGTATCATCTTGAAGCATTCTCCTTTACCTGTAGGATGATTTAACTTAAGGAATTAAGTTTGCTTCCCAAGTTAATGACATACAGTCACCCAAAAACAGCTTGGGTGAATTTGAGAAATCTGAGCCTTGATTCCTGCTTATAGGTATGTGTACTACAACTGCCTTTTTGAGACTCATGGGTCAAAAAATAAAAACCTAAAATAAAAGGGGGGATACAGATGTATATGAAAACTTTTTGTCAAAAACTTTGCAATTTCAATCTGAAAACTAACTATGGGAAAAGATTTGTATATTCCCACAGACCCTGTTATTTCTATAAAGCCAGAAATTGATGTCTGATGTGTGCTGGGCACATCACAGTGTGGCTATGTAGCTTCAAAGCCCGTGGATAGATGTGGGTGAGAAGGGGCATAGTTGCAGGCTTGTTGTGAAGACCTGACAACTAATCTAATCATAACTATAAAATGCCATCATGATCTTGATCCAGTTAGTTCTTTGGAATTTGTTTTATCAGAGAGAATACTACTAACATAAATTCACTTTCCCCTTAATATGATGTGGCAGACACTGAAAACTGAACCACTACTGTCTGTTATCCTTCCTTAATCTAACTACATCCCTTACATTTACCAGAATAATAGATATTTAGGTAAAGATTACCCTTGTCAACCTACCAAGCCAAGAGTTGTGTCTACATCATTAACTTTTTGGTCAGTAGAATCTGACTCTGGAGGGGTATGTTCCCATATCTTACATGAAAACAACATTTACTTTCTCATTTCTCTTTTTTGTTGGTTGCTCTGTGGACACAGTGAGAGTGGAGTGGCTCATTTCAAATGACAATAGAAGATAAAATAAGCCAGGTGTGGTGGGTCACACCTCCAATCCTGGTATCCAGGAGAATCGTCATAGGTTTGAAATCATCCTGGACCATGTAATGAACTCCAAACCAGCATGGGTTACAGAGTGAGATCCATCTCACAAAACCAAAAAAAGAAAAGCAACAAAGAAAACAGAACAGATAGAAGAGTTCCTGGATATCTTCCAGAAACCTGCTTTGTAGACAGCTGTGCTTGCCAACTTGGTCTTAAATAAATCAGAATAAATTTCAATCTTATTTAAGCCTCAGGTTCCAGGTTTCTAATAAAGACTTACAAATTTGAAAGACCATAATCTATACATACAAAAGACTACATACATATTTTGTATATAACTTTGGGAAAGAGAGCGTTGTTTGTGTTTATGTGTATTTTTCATATAATGAAAACTTATAAACAAAATGATATTTAAGGATATGAGGAATTTCTTATGATTTGCTACAGCTTGCTTCTTTACAACTGGCATTAATATCTGAGACACTATGAAACACTGGTGATTTAATATGGTAAATGAAGTATTCAGACCTTCAGTACCTTTGGTGTACTAGAATTTAGTTTATGCTAAACACAGGAACTTATTTGAAATGGGTAAGTTCTTTCTTAACCTAATCTGTTCTGTCTTGACCTTTTTATGCCTCTGATTTCTATTTTAGAGAGTGGTGAAATGGGAAGTACAGCACTTAAGCTATCATATATTTTTGCAAATTAAGGTATGATACCCTGGCATGGTGAGCAAATGGGGAGGTAGAGGCAGGTGGATCTCACTGAGATCGAGGCCTGTCTGGGCTGCACAGTGAGTTCTAGGCCAGCTGGGTCTACAGGTAGACTCTATCTTAAAAACTCAAAACAAATACCTCAAACAAACAACAAAAAATTAAACTTATGATAAGCCTATTCTTAAGAATTGGTGTATTTTTTTCTTTTTCTTTTAATTTTATACACTAGAAAACCAGTTGTATATATGCAATCTGAAATTGAAATGACTGGGACGCCATGCTTAGTTTATCTTTATTAGTGAAAAAGCAGTCAATATTCATGCTTCATTAAAGATTTTGCACGACACGGGGGCGCTCTCGCGCGACCACAGGCCCTGACCCGCCGCCATCCCGGAAGTGGTCTTCTGACTCTCCGTGCCGGAAGTGGTGTCCTGCGGCGCCGTGGGAAGATGGCGCTGGAAGCTGGTGATATGGAAGACGGGCAGCTTTTCGACTCGGATTCCGACATGACGGTCGTACCCAGCGACAGGCCGCTGCCAGTGCCGAAGGTGCTTGGTGGGAACAGTGCGCCGAGAGCTTTCCAGAGTACTGCGACAGTCTGTGTACCAGTGTCACATTATCGGACTGTTAAAAGCGTGGATTCAAGTGAGGAGAGTTTTTCCGATTCAGATGAAGATAACTCTCTTTGGAAACGGAAGCGACAAAAATGTCTTAATCCTCCTCCCAAACCAGAGCCTTTTCAGTTTGGACAGAGTAGTCAGAGGACAGCTGTTACTTCGGGAAAGAAGGTGAACAACATATGGGGCGCTGTGCTTCAGGAACAGAGTCAAGACGCAGTAGCCACTGAACTTGGCATCATGGGAATGGAGGGCACTATTGACAAAAGCAGGCAGTCTGAGACCTACAATTACTTGCTTGCTAAGAAACTTAGGAGGGAATATCAAGAGTATACAAAAGACCTAGACAAAGAGATAGATGACTATATGAATGGTGGCAGAAAAACAGGGTCGAAGGAGGAAGAGAATGGGCAAGGCCATCTCAAACGGAAAAGGCCTGTCAAAAACAGACTAGGGGACAGGCTAGAAATGAACTATAAAGGCCGATATGAGATCACAGAAGAAGATTCTCAAGAGAAAGTGGCTGATGAGATTTCTTTCAGGTTACAAGAACCAAAGAAAGATCTGATAGCCCGAGTAGTAAGGATAATTGGGAACAAAAAGGCAATTGAACTTCTGATGGAAACTGCTTAAGTTGAACAAAATGGTGGTCTTTTCATAATGAATGGCAGTCGAAGGAGAACACCGGGCGGAGTCTTTCTGAATCTCCTGAAAAACACTCCTAGTATCAGCCGCAGAACAAGATCAAGGGACATTTACTACATTGAAACAATCAAACAGGAGTATGAAAAATATCTAAAAAAAAAAACCAAACACCAAAAGCTGCTAGAAAAAAAAAAAGAAGAACACAACTTTTAGGGAAGAGAGGGGAAAAAATGAAAACAAGAAAAAAGTCTTCTAACTTTTCAAGGGATGTGATCCATCACGAGAAACTTTGCAAATTGACACAATATGAGCCTTGGCTTATCTGGAAGAAACCTCAGGGAATGGGGAAAAGGGGGAGGCAAGGTGGATGTTTGAGGAGGAAGCCATCGAGGTGGATCATACGAACGACTTGGACATCTTTTAAGCATATTTTGGACATTTTGAAGAACAAACCTTTCTAAAATAACATCTTAGCAAATGTTTCTACTGAGGTTGCTTTACTGGAGAAATAAGAGCTTTCTTGTTTTAAGTAAAAAAACTAATATATTGTGGCGTCACATTCATTGAGGAGCTAATGTTCAGAAGCAGCTGTCTGCCCAGTGGTCAGCACAGGCCTCATTTGTCCTGCATGTGCTGATTGTTAGGAGCAGTGCTAGGTGACACCCCTGTGGCCCATTCACTACACATGCTATTCAAAATTTGTTTTCTGATTTATCTTTGTGGTGAATTATGCTTTGATTTTAAAACATTCCATTAAAAGATCCTAAAGATTTTGCACAACCCTTCGTTTATCATTATATCTATATCTAACTTATTCATTCTAATTTTAAGTTTTCTATTTAGTGACTGCATTTTTTTAATATTTTATTTTATTTAATTATGTGTATGAATGTATTGTCTGCATGTAGGTTTGTGCACCCGTGTCGCGCAATGGCGCGGAAGTCAGAAGAGGGTGTGGATTTTCCCCTGGAACCGGAGTTCTCTGGAACTGGGATTTAAGACGGTTCTCAGCCCCACATGTCGGCGTGGTGGGATCGAACCCGGGCCCTCTGTAAGAGCAGTCGGTGCTCTTAACCGCTAGGCCATCTCTCCAGCCCCTAGTGACTGCATTTTTTAAAATGTCTTATAGACATCCAAATTTTATAGGTTGATTGTTCTGCAAAAGTTTACTCTGTTATTTCCTTCTAATTTTTTATTTCCTTATTTGAAAATGTCCATATATCTTCCAGTTTTCTCAAATACATAATTGATTAGCTGGCTCTTTTACTTTCCTTCTAACAGAACAATTTACTGGGGTTTCTTTCACCCAAAGAATGTAGATTCCCATAAATTCCAATTAATTCAGAGTAAAAAAAATAGTTATTATTGTAATTCTTTGTAAATTTTAGTGTTTCCATATGGAAAATCTACTTTAAATTTAAGCATCAATATGTCTAATAGAACCTGTAACCTGATAATAAAAAGTTATATTCTTTCTATAAATTTTTAACATATCCAATATTTCTTAAAATAAGATAACTTTTTTGGCACTTCAAATGTTTAAAACCTTTTTTTTGTTATTTTTTGAGACAAGGTCTCCCTGTAGCCTCAATTGGCCCAGAACTCACTATGTAGACCAGGCTGGCTTCTACCTCACAGACATTGATTTGTCTCTGCTTTCTGAGTGCTAAAGCCTGCAACGCCATGCCTAGTTAAATTAGTAAAACTTTAAAATCTTAACTTGAGTTGATTCCAGTTTTTTGCTATTGTGAACAGAGCGGCAATAAATATAGCTGTGCATGTATCTCTGCAGTAAGATGAGGCTTGTGGGTATATACCCAGGAGTGGTATGACTGGGTCAAATGGCAGGATCATTTTTAGTCTTCTAAGGGTTCTCCACACTGTTTTCCATAGTGGCGAAAATCTTGGTGTTCTTTGGTCTGAGGCATGACTATTTCTAAGGTCCTAGTGTCCCTGCCGCTTCCCAAGCTAGGAAGCCATTTGGGTTTCTGTACCTCACTGGCACTCATAATAACATTTTTAGTTAAATGTTTGCAATTGAAACTCATATATACCTGCACATGTACTTGTATACAGGTAGAAATGATTTATGTATCTGTTGCTGCTGGTAGAATTATAATGAAGCTACAAGTTCAAAGATATATATTATATAATATATATATATAATATATGTTACATTATAATATAACATATATTATAGATAGCATTTAGTTTAATATATAGTAAACCAAATGACTTGGAAAAAAAGAATTTACATACATTCATCTTTAAAAGTAAAATGTTTTATTTTACTTAAGGTAATGGACATTTATTTTTTGTTGGATGCAGTGAAGACTTCTGTTGGCATTTGTCATAAGTGCATGCATAAGTAAGGCATCAGATAGAAATATCTCTGATACCTTCTAAATACATTATTTTATGACTTTACCTAGGAAAGTGGTCCAGATATTCCTACCTTAGCAGTTGGTGTTTGGGGAATGATTAGATAAACAAACAGGAATCGTACCAAGACCAAACATATTTTGGTTTCTCGTTCTTTCATTTTTTAGGGTCAGTTTCCATCATCAAGTAGTAAGAGAAAATTTTTAAAAAATCGAATTGTTTGGAAACATGGTGTATGTCAATATGTCAATGAATTGGGATGGAAAGGGAAGATACTAGTAGTATGAGTAATACAATTATATCTAGTATATTCCTAGTGACAATAATAACTGCCAACGTTTATTGAAAATATCTTCGAATCCATCACGGTATGTGTATCATCTGATAATAATATTAAAGAGAAACTATTTCTATTATGACTTTACAAAGGAGAAAATATAAGTGTATAAACAGGAAGGAACATTCTCTAAATCACCTAGCTAATAAGGTATTTAATATAAATGAATCTAGAGGCCAATCTGCTAATCCTGACAGTATACAATTTTCATAAAGCACCAGGAAATTCTCAAAATCTTTATCTTTCATACATATAAGAAGTGTACAAATCTCACAAAACTGGCACAGTTGGAAATTTATTTAGCTATAGGGCAACAACAACGTTTGTTGCTCTTTCTTCCACCTCTGAACACAAGCAAGTTAAATTTTTAGAAAAGATTATGACAAATAACTGAGTGTGATGGGGATCAATAAAGTAGCTGCTATAAAGTAGCCTTGGGCTCCAGAAATTCTGCTAAACCATCACCATCTAATGTCAGAGTGTTCTGTGAAAGATGAAAGTCAGGCTGATATCCAGAAAGTAATATTCTTTTTTTATGTTCATGATTGAATTTGGGTCAGTTTTCCAAATTGTTTAATAAGACAACACAGAATGTGATTACTCATATCTCCTATAAAATTTTTCATATATTTCTAAGAGTGTCTCAAGAGAAGCTGTGCTAGTCACCACCAACTCATATTTGCTTATTATACAATTTTCACATGTGATCATTTTAGGATTGATCATAATCATTGAGCTTTTCCATTTATAACTGTATAAATATATTCTTAGGAACATATGCATATATATGCACATATCACATGTATCTACATATTCATCCTATATTGATTGTAATTGCTGTGGGCTTTTCAGTTTGTTTTTTTGACACAAGTGTGCAGCCAATATTCTATTTCCTTGGGATTTTTGGAAGCAGTCCTGAGGTCATCATGTCCAGTGAGACTCTCAGGCAGGAATGTGTTTACCAGCAGAGACTGTGGATGCTTATGAGGGGCTGGTTCCCATAGCCTCAGGAAGGAGAGCATCTTTGTCCTCATCCCTGTCACATCTGTCTGCTCTATTTTAAGCCCTTTCTTCCTCCTCTTCCACAGGCTGCTCTCTGGCTGTTCTGCAGAAATTTCTAAGTCTTCCTTTTCTTTGTAAAGTGACATGTTTGTCGTGGAATATCGTGGCCCTTGCTATGCAATGCCACATTGTGACAGTGCATTGATAATGACAACCTGACTCTGAGTGTCCATTTCAGTGAAGAGGGACCAGAACTGTTCTGAGGACCGGGTTCTTCAGAATTCTTTTGGAACTGTCCTTGGGGACATAGGCCTCACTCTGTGGTTGAAACAGTATATATAGCATAAGATGAGGAAAGCAGGCAGAATATAATCAAAAGATATTATATCCTTTCTGACTCCTACTGACCTAAGACAAGCACAAGCTCAAATATCAAATTAAGCCATTATCAATTTAACCATATCTATTATTTATGGCACAAATAGGATAATCTTTATAACTTACATTTTAGTGTTTGGCTATTAAAAAACCCGTTTTTAATATGAACATCAAGATGTCTAATAGAACTTCTAATCGGATAAAAGGGTATATGTCACTTTTTACTGTATAATTGTAGTAGATATAAAGTACTGAGAGATTATATAGGCATATTTTGGAGCAATACAATAGGGAGGGGATCACAACAACATAAGAACTGGGTCAAAGAATGGACTAATATAGTTAAATTCTGTGCAGAGAAAAAGACTGAGAGAAAGATGCAGGACATGTATGGTAGAATTCATGAGCTGGAGTTGGGTAGGGGGAAGGGAAAGGGGAATATGTCTAAATTGAGCTGAAAAATGATGTCTGAAATACACAAAGCATCAATAAAATTATTAGTAAAAATAAATAAACAGCTATAAAGAAGGAGATTGTATCATTTGCAGGAAAATGGATATAAGTAGAGATAATCACAGTAAGTGAATTAAGTCTGTCTCATGAAGATAAATACCATGTTTTCTCTCATTTGTGGTTCCCTGATTTTAATTTCCTTATGTAACCCAATAACCATATAATGAAAGAAAAAAAAGCCTAAAAAATAGGTACCGAAAGATATCACAAATTTTCTTCCTCACTAATGGCAACACTTAACAGTGAGGATGAGTTGATTTCTCAGCCCCTCTGGTTACTAGTGTTTCCCTTCTGGCTACTATTGTTTCCTATCAGGGAGGAAAGGGCCCATTTGACTTCAAGATTCTTCTAACAGAAAGATGTTTTCCTACTTTACAAGAGAATATGAATTTCTAAATTATATGAGTTTTCTTCTGGTAATGTTTCTATTTCATTCCACTTAGAATAATAAAAGAAGTGCTATATATATGTATATGTGTGTGTATATATATATATATATATATATATATATATTCCTGTTGACAAGTTAGAAATGATTTTAGCTTATTTTTGAGAAAAATCATGGTCTCAGACCAGAATTAAATGTGTTACTCCCACTGTAGTTGCTCAGGAGAACGGTAGCAACGGGTCCTTGAAAGGTCAGCAGTTCCATCTTCCATGGCATAGGATTTAGTGGTTCGCATTTAAGGTCTCATAACCTCTCCTTTCATTATTTGTCTTTTTTTGTGGTACTACTGACACTGAGAACTTTCATTGATAGATACAAGTAAATTTTTATTCCTGAAAAAAGTGGCTTTAAAAATATTTAGTTACTATATATGCTATACATATACACTCACTTTTACTAATGATCAGAAATATCTAAAATAATAAAAATGGGTAAATGTGTCTAGATGACTGAGAGGTATTTAAGTTGAGAAAATAAATTTAAAAACACTTTCTTTTTTTAAAAATTTTATTTATTTCTGTATGTGTATGAATGTACTGTCTGCATGCAAGTTTGTGCACCCGTGTCGTGCAATGCTGCGGAGGTCGGAAGAGGGTGTCAGGTTCCCCTGGAACTGGAGTTCTCCTGGAATTGGAATTTCAGACGGTTCTCAGCCACCATGTGGGTGCTGGGGATCGAACTCGGGTCCTCTGTAAGAGCAGTCAGCGCTCTTAACTGCTAGGCCATATCTCCAGCCCTAAAAACACTTTCAATACTTGTTTCTGTAGCACTTAAAATGAATGTTTTGCAATGGTAAAAAGTACATGTTCATGGCCACAGAACAAGTATCAGAAGAAAATTCCTGTGTCATTACCATTTTTGTGCCCAGATTATAAATTCCAAGTCTTACCTCCAGAAGAATGAATGGCTTCTCTGATGAATGGTTGATTTCAAAGCAAGGGTAGTATGATGGGCTTAGATAAATATGTGCTTGAGTTTTTGTCAGCTTCATGAACCTGAGGAAAAAGCAATGGAGCTTTATTTTGGCTGGTGATTTCAGAGGTGTTAGTGGGCCCGTGATGAGGGTGCCAACTATAATTATAGAAAACTTGCCAGGCTTGGTGGCGCACGCCTTTAATCCTAGCACTTGGGAGGCAGAGGCAGGCGGATCTTTGTGAGTTCAAGGCCAGCCAGGTCTTCAGAGTGAGTTCCAGGACAGCTGGGGCTACAGGGAAACCCTGTCTCGAAAAGACCAAAAAAAAAAAAAAAAAAGAAAACCATGAAGGATGGGTTAAGAGACACAATTTAAATGACACAAGAAGGAAACAAGTGGAAAAATTACACTATATAATTTTATATAAGATAACTGACTCTGTGAATCCAGGAGACGAAATAGATAAGTTAAGAACCAGGGGAAAAATAGAATGGTTTTCTCTAAACAATCAGAGAAAAATATTATATGCAGATTCTCTTTGGGCTGCATATTTGAGCCAATGTGGAACTGTAAAGGAAATGATTATTATGCAGCTTTGATTATGGGCTGATACAGAGTGGCATCAAAGAATGGTTTTAATGAGTTATGACACTCATATATATAATTTTAAGTGTTCATACACTCAGAAATATTAATCTGGCATGGGAGTCAGGATTTGCTTCATAATATTTCAGCAAAAGTAAATAATAAAAAGAAAAAAGCATGATAATTATTGTATATCCTATTGGCAACACATATAACTAATATTTTAACTAAGTTTACTATTTTGTTAACTTTTTGATACCTCAGTTTTCCTTCCTAGTAAGCTAAGCAGCATAATGCAGAGCTTAACTGGGACTCACAGGAAGGTAAAGGCATGGCCATTTATGATAGTCATCACTAAGCTCACACATCCACATTCAAAAAATAAAATCAACCTCAAAATATAGCATTCTATGTCAAAATGTCGTTTCCACAATGAACCACATATAACCAGCCCCAGGGCTTAAGATATTGAATATCACTACATTTCACGGCTGTCTTAGACTATTAGAGTACGAAACTCTGAACTTGAAACTGTGCAGCACACCATCAAGTATTTTTTCTTTGCTTCAGTAGTGATTCTATTTATAAGTATTTCTGGATATAAGAAAACTCCATCCAGAATTCCCTCTGTTATGATTACACATATAAATTAAGCAAGACTAGATAGAGACAGCTAAATCTTCAGAAGTGGATGGTTGAAATTTATGGGAGGAAGAAATGATAGAGGCAAGAAAGAAAATTGCTGCTTTAGAATAGAGATGGTCCTTTACCTAAACTTTGGATCATAGTATTCTTTATAAAGAAAAGTCAGTATGCTTGAATTATAGTATCAATGTCTTATGACAAAGATAAATCAAGCCTTGGAAGAGAATTGCTACATTATTTTACATTCACTACCTGATCAGCTCGGAGTACACTGACTACGATTTTTCTTTGCCAAGCAGCAATCAAGTCTTTTATTTCTTTTTTTCATTATTATTATTTCTATTATTATTATTATCATTATTAAACCTTTCCCATAGGTCATACATCATTTCTCAATCAAATCTAGAGTCTCTTCCCTTTCCATGCCCCCGATCCCACCCAAGTCCCTGCACTCTGCCATACATGACTTGCATCTTTTTCAGAGTCTTTCCAGAGTTTTATTTTCAGTTCTTTTGTTGTTGTTCTCTTCAACTTGTAGTGCTACATTATATATTCATATATACATAAATATATACATACATACATATGTACACATATCACTTGAATTGCAGGATTTTTTTTCTTCCCTAAAAGATGTCATGTTTTCCTTAAGGAAGTGCTCAAAGGTTCCTCCTCGGCCACCCCAAACAAACATTAATCCTGCACTTTTGTTCCACATTGGGGTTTTTCCCTCCCATGGTCCCCAAAATGAAGTCCAGTAAGCACATGTCCTGTCTTGATCCCCCAGCACTGGCCTCCATGATACAGCCCAGGTAGTCCAACAATGGCAGTCTACACTCTGACGAGGCTGAAATCCCCTTAGCTGTTTAGTCTACAAGCTGGGTATTTCAGTAGCCCCTATCTGGCATTGAAGGTTTGGAGGATTCATGGAGAGACATGAGTCTTCAGTCCATATTAGGAGGTTAAAAATCTGTGTATCATGTCTTTGAGGAGTGCCAAAAGTGGTGGCAGCCACAGAGTAGATGTATTTGTCAGTAAGAATTGGAGATACGCCAAATAACAGTACTCTCTATTCTTTTTGTCTTTTTACTAAGATCTCAAGTTCTATGTCTGCAGTACAGTTTCTCTGGTCTTACTGATTATTTGTATCTGGTTGTACTTTCCTTTTTGATGCTTAAGGCCACTCAATTAACCCAGATTAACCAAGGCTTTTGTTTTCTCAAGGTTAGTTAAGGATCTGGACCTCAGGGCTCTCTCAGGGTTTTCTTTTGGGGTGGGGAGAAGGGTGGAAGTCCCTTGGTCCCTTCAGCTTTTCATTCACCAGTTCCATCCATTGAGGACAAAAGCAGGTCTTGCTAGACCAGGCTTCCTTTTCTGAAGCATTAGCAGACTTTCCTCTCTTTAGACTGGACACTGGCTGAAGTCCCATCAGTGGCTCGACAAGACCTCCCTGAACAGGAAGACTGGTGACCCACATTTTCAGGACATTTCAAGAGGTACCCCTATGAATAATCCCCATAAGACTCGGTTGACTCTGAGGGCAAGGAACAAAGTTATCCCTTAGATCCCTCGGCTAAATTGGTATGGGCCTTAAGTATGGTTGTTAAGCACCCAGAAAGGCTAAGTTGCACCTGCCTATTACATTGCACCTATATTAAGATTGTATCCTTTGGAATCAAACTGTATGTTATTTCCATATCATATTTCTTGAGTCACATCTTTCCATTTTAATCCCATATTACTCTAAAAGATGCACACATACCCTCCATCATGTACCGAAAACCCAGGTTTTGAAAATAAATGTTAGATCAGCTCTAGAACCTGTTTAGGGATCCACATTGCAAGAGCATAGTTGTCTTTAGATCATGAGGAATATAACATTAACATTGTTCAGTTTGTCTTAGAACTGGGTACTTGGTACTAGCATCCACAGATGAGGGATACCATTCATCTTTTGTTTTTTTGGGATTGTGTTACTTCATTTAACATAAAATCTTCTAGTTCCATCCATTTACCTCTAAATTTCATGATGTCATCTTTCTTTACCTCTGCATAGAACTCCATTGTGTAGATGTACCACAATTTCTCTAACCACTGGTCAGTTGAGGGGCATTTGGGTTGGTTCCAGTGGAGGGTACAGGTACTCGGGCTAAGCAAGCAACCCAACCCCCCAACCCCCACCAACTGGAACCCCCAACTAGAACTCAGGAGAGAGAGGCTGGCAGCAGAGGGAATACACTGTTCAGAAAGGGTCATCTGGGTTGCTACCCACCCAGCTCTTGCAGAACAGAAAGGGAAAAGTGAACTATACCTTCCACTATATAACCAAAATTGAAAGCCTAAAACCTAGACAAGTCATTCATATGGAGAATACAACAAAGACACTGGAAAGAATCAAGGAAAGCAATCCTTCAACAAGGTGAAGAAGCATTCAAGATTCACATCAGAATACAGGCAAAAGGCTAACCACATGCTGAGAGCACAACGAAAGAACAATATGGGAAAAGCACAGAATAACTCTGACTTTTTAAATAATTTCTCTGTATACCATAATACTCATCAGTATTGATTGTAATTGCTGTGGGCTTTTCAGTTTGTTTTTTTGACACAAGTATGCAGCCGATAGTCTGTTTCCTTGGGATCTTTGGAAACAGTCCTGAAATCATCATGGCCAGTGAGACTCTCAGGCAGGAATGTGTTTACCAGAAGAGACTGTGGATGCTTATGAGGGGCTGGTTCCCATAGCCTCAGGAAGGAGAACATCTTTGTCCTCATCCCTGTCACATCTGTCTGCTCTATTTTAAGCCCTATTCTTCTTCCTCTTCCACAGGCTGCTGTCTGGCTGTTCTGCAGAAATTTCTAACTCTTCCTTGTCTTTGTAAAGTGACATGTTTGTGGTGGTATATGGTGGTGCTTGCTATGCAATGCCACATTGTGACAGTGCATTGATAATGACAACCTGACTCTGAGTGTTCATTTCAGTGAAGAGGGACCAGAACTGTTCTGAGAACCTGATTCTTCAGAATTCTCTTGGAACTGTTCTTGGGAACAAAGGCCTCACTCTGTGGTTGAAATAGTATATATAGCATAAGATGAGGCAAGCAAAGGGAAAATAATCAGAAGATATTATATCCCTTCTGACCCCTACTGACCTAAGACAAGCACAAGCTCAAATCAGTTTAATCTTATTATTTGTGGCACAAATGGGATAATTTTCATAGCTTTCTTGCTTCTAACAAATATCTGAGGTTGCAGAAGTTGTTGATTAATATGGAAAATATACACAGTCATTATTTTGTGCCAAGGACCAGGAAAGGTCAGGAACGACTAGTCACATGCCAGGTCATAAGAGGAGCACTCTGCATTATAAACACACTAACTTTTTAGATATAAAGTTAGGTAAAAGTCTTCTATCCAAGTATGTCTGTGTTGTAAAAGTCATTCCTATAAAAAATAGCTTAAATTTCTCTTTACAACCAATTCTGAGTCTGCTGCAAGGAAACATCTAAGGCAGGAATATTTACCATCTGTGTGATTCCCACGCCCTCTGCCCACTACCCCTTACTCTGCCTATAGATTATTTTCTTCACATCTCCACTTGCTTCTTCCAGGGAGCCCTGTCATTGTTCACTATTGCTTTTACCATAGACAATGTTGAGGCCTGGAAATAGCACATCTCATTCATAGCTTGGTTTGTGAACTCTGTGCCACTGTCATATTCTAACATACTGGGTGTGCCTAGAATTGTGAAAATATCCCAGAGACACCGACTTCATGGGTCCATTTATCTTTTAACAGTTATCAAGTAATAAACTTTTACCCAAGATGCTCTGTTGACATGAAGTAATCTTGAATTTCCCGTTGGCATTTGAGTGCATGTCAAGTATTTAAACTTGGCACCAGGAGTCTATGTTTTTGAAAGCCATGAATTTGGGTACAATTTGTATTTCGAGCATTACATTCTTATGGTGGCACTGTTTCCATAGAGACAGATGTAAGATATTAAGTTCATAGGTAACATTGCCTTAGTTTCTTCCCAGCTCCTTAAGGATACTTGTCTTCTAAGCATGCCCAATATTGAGATGTACGCCTTAAAGAACATCAAGCAAGTGCTTATTATACTCATAGAAACAATTAATTCTCATCCTCTGAGTCCTGTGCAGAGATCTCATCAAATTTGCTGCACATTTGTAATTAAAGGTTGACTTCTATTTTTTCTCAGCTCTATCTCCTTTATTACTTGTAAGTATTTTTTATTAATAAAACACTCTGTGGTTGTAACTTTTGCATTTTACTAACCTTGCTATTCTTGTAAGGAAGTTTTCTATGATGTTACTTACCTCCATTTCACTTATACTTGAAACCTCAAGTAGACTATCCAAGCTCTCTGTGGCATCATGGAGAACTGAAAGAAAGATCCCTGTGGGAGGGTCTCTCACAATGTTCAGCACTATGTCTCTGTAGGAATCCATCTGAAAAGCTTCTATGTCCAGTCTCTAATCAGACTTTCAACTACTGCTGCTCCCTAAAATAATAGCCCTGCCACAGGGATCATTCTGATGTGGAGCTTGGGCCAAGGAGCAGCTGAAGGAAGAGATGGTAGACAGTCCCAAGAATAAAGGTACATCACCACAGATCATGTGAACGTGAATCTTGGAAGGAGGAAGGTTTAGGAAGGTTTCACCGTCAATGCCAACTACAGCTTTGTGGTGAATAAGGAGGATTTTAGTTTCCTTGGAGATATGCATGTTCAGTCTGTTGTGATGCTGCATAAAATAGATCCCATATTTTTACACGCACACACACACACACACACACACACACACACACAAGAAAACAAAACAACACAAGACAATTCATGTCAACTTGAACACTCCCAGGAACAGAGACACTTGCAGAGGCTTAATGGCTGTGAAGAGAAACAGCCAATTCTGCTCCCCAACCCTTGGGGAGCAGATCTCCTTCCACTTCTTGCCTAAGAAAAGGAGCAGGTTCAGGTCTGGCTTACCTAGTGGCTTTCTTGGGTTCTTCTGTTAATAGTCTTCCACCCAGGATCCACTGCATTAGGTATCTAATCTTGACTTCAGACACCTAATCTAAGGCATGTGGCTCAGGGATGAATTAAGGGGGCCTGGGGTGGGTGCCAGGAAGGGCTGGAGACCCACCACCAACCCTTGTGGTTTGGGAGGGTATGCAGAAGGTCCCAAAGGTGTAACATACACCAGCAGCCACCAGACAGAAAAGCCTGCTTTGCCTCCTGTCTCAAGAGCTGCTGCCACACCTCTGAGACACACCAACCTCTTCTGGATTTTCTATTTCTTGAACTTGCTTTGAAGTTACCTCTAAGTAAGTAAGGCTGTTTTTTCTTCATATCCCTGATGCTACCCGCTCCCTACCATGTAAAACACTTTCTTCAACTGTAGTTTTACTAGGGAACCAGAAGAGATATCCTAATTTTAGGAATGTTATTAATTGTGAACAATTAACATTCTTTCTTTGAAGTGTGCACAGTGTAAATGATGTATGTCAATCAAATATAAAGCATGCAGGAATAAACTGAGTTGATGCAAACAGTGATTGTGATTGAGGAATAAATTTGGTTAAGCATTACTTTGTTGTAGAATTGTCATTGCCTGTACTTGATGAGCCAAATATTTGATGGGCTTGCTAATTTGACTCTGAAGATTAATCGGGTACTTTGTGAAAGTCTAATAAATATGTAAAAAGAAAGTAAGAAGTTAAGTCTGAAAGCAAAGACTCTACCATTTTAGCAGGGATAAATCTGTCTTCATCAGTAGCAATCACTGAGATTAATATTAATTATAATCAATACACTAAGACAGATTACTTCTGTCCATTCCTTTTATTCTATCATTTATTCAAATAGCATCACCTATCTGAAAAGAGAAAATAAGTCAAATCCCCGTGAGAAAATTGTTCATCTGCATGAGGTATAGTAACTCCTCCAGGCAGGAGGATTTCACTTGATAAATGGTGTCTTTTTGCATTTGAAATGCAAACCTCATGGCCATTAAATGTTCACGTGTCGGGGCTGGAGAGATAGCCTAGCGGTTAAGAGCACCGACTGCTCTTGCAGAGGACCCGGGTTTGATCCCCAGCACCCACATGGCGGCTAAGAAATGTCTGTAACTCCAATTCCAGGAGAACTCCTGTTCCAGGAGACCCTCTTCTGACCTCCACGGCATTGCACGACACGGGTGCACAGACCTACATGCAGACAGTACATTCATACACATACAAAAATAAAAATTAAAAAAAAATGTTCACATGTCTCTGAGGTATTAAACATGTGGTCCCTCTTTACTTCCCTCCTTAGTGGAACTTCAGTTTTTAAAAGGTAGTTCTGATTTTAATGATCCTAGATGTGTATGTGTGTGTGTGTGTGTGTGTGTGTGTGTGTGTATGTGTGTGTGTGTGTGTGTTACTGTCATTTGAATCCAGATCCTCACATGCCCAAGGCAAATGCTCTATGGACTGAACCATGTCTCCAGCTCTGAGCCTCAGCTTTTAAAATAAATCTGAACTATCATATTTATTTTGTATAATTGAAAACCATACCAAATATTTTCAATTTTTCTTAATATTCAAATCTAACAGGAATAGGCACTTGCAAGTGTCTAACTTCCGTTAATATCAACTCCTCCACTCAAGACATATATTGATTTATTTTAGATAACATATGTATATATTATTTTACAGCTCTGTGCTGGGAGCTGGAATAGAGTGGTCAACAGATGTTGGTATCAGGGAGATTAGTAAGTACTTTGTAGTATAGTTACATACAATACAGTTCTGTTTCAGTGGCTGTATATATCTTTTATTTTGTCAGATACATGGGATTCATGTCTATCATTCATTCCTTTTTGTTTCTTTAGGCCTGAAGAATGCTGTTTCCTCTGCCTAGGGCATTTATTCCCTCTTTTCCCTCAACTTCTCAGTCCCCTTTATCTAAGCAGGTAATATGCAGCCCATATGACTCAACTTAAATTTTATATATTTTTTTTGAGACAGGGTCTCCCTGTAGCCCCAGCTGTCCTGGAATTCACTCTGTAGACCAGGCGGGCCTTGAACTCACAAAGATCTGCCTGCCTCTGCCTCCCAAGTGCTAGGATTAAAGGTGTGTGCAATTTTATATTTTCATGAAAACTATTTTACAGATGCCCCGACCTACCAAACTTTGATACACACAAATGCAACTGAGAACACTTACCTTGTATTTATTTCTATTACAAGTTCCTGACCTGTACTAAGTATTTTTCAAACTGGAGCCTCTATCAGAAGAGAAGGTCCATAATGTTCATGACTTAATCTTGCACTCTAGGAAACATCTAGAAACTCTATGGGACATTATATCTTTTGGACACATAAATGCTGCAGTAAATACTATGTATTTATATTTAATGCTTATATTTGACATGTTATATGGCAAGTGTGTGAGACTTGTTATAATTGGATACATTTTGAATAAAACAACAGAATCTCATCAAGCAGCTGCTCAATTTAATACAGAACTCACCATGTAACTCAGGATGACTTCAAACCATGGTTCCTTCTGCATTAGTTTTTGCTCCAGGCTCATAGGGTTGCATCACCATGGGAAGAAACATGTTTCTTTGTATAAGTATAAATAATAAAAAGCATTACTAAGATTCTAAGGTAAAGAATATAATATACATTGTCATTATTGAGATTATTTTACTCTCCTGAGTAAAATATTTTATTTTCTTCTCCTTGAGGACTTACAATGTTGAGAACATTATATTATGAAAATAACACTGGTTTATTCAAAACAATTCTCATGGTTAAATAATCTTTTTCAACTTGTAAGTTACCCCCTTCATAACTTCTATTCTATCCCTTTATCTTGGGTCTGCCATAAGTAATTATCTAGAATTCTGTGTATTGGGGGATGAAAGCTGGTCAGATGCAGAAAAGCACAGACCACATGGCCAGTTCCTCCAGTCTCTTTAATTCTTCAGTAAATTTGCTTCAATTTTCCAAGAGTGTTCTTATATAACATGTCTTCTAGCTTTCATCTCCCCTGTTGTACTTTTTTGAAACTATCTAAATTTTCATAGTCCTAATTTATGGTGATCAAAATGTTAATGCTCTTTAAAAAAAAAAGATTGCATCCAGACAATAAGTTATTTCTATGATCTTATGTTAATATGTTTCAGGATCTGCTTCATATTTGTGGCTTATTGTAAACTTGAAGAAAATTAAATGAACAAGTCATCACTAGACAGGATTTGTAAACTTTACAGTTTGCAATCATTGCCATAATTAGTAAAAAATACATATTTTTCTAAAGAAAAGTATATTTTGTACATGTTCAAAGAAGTAGTGCAAAAGGTTGGTTAGAGTCTGTCTACAGGGCCAGGAAACAATATGGTGGTGATGTTGACTTTAGATTGAGAAGTAAGTTTTACTAGGAAATTGTTCCTATACTTTGGCAGCATACTAAAATGTTTCAAATAGACTGGAGATCTTCTCTAAGTAGCATGTCTGTTAAAGCTTAAGGCCCTCTGCTTCCTGTTTTAGATTTGAGAAAAACAAATCATTTCTTTTTTTAAAATATTTTTTCACATAAATTTATTTTTATTTTTTTAACAAATCTAGAAACGTGTCCCCCCCCATTCATCCACCCCACCAGAGCTCAGGCATTCTGCCAAACATGCTTTTCATCTCTTTCTCAGTCTTTCTCAATATTCTCCATGAGTAAGTTGACTGTTTTGAGCAGAAGTTCACTGTTCAGTCGGTTCTTCGATTCAGTCCTTTCTGTTGTTGTTGTTGGTGGTGGTGTTTCCAATATACATCACTCCCAACTGCTTTGGACAAAAGCTCAGGGGGCCATACACAAGAAATACTTACAACTAGGTAAAAACAAATCATTTCTTATAGAAAGAATGAAGAGACCATATTATTTTAAAAACATTTTTAAATTTTATTTAATTTTTATGTGTATGAGTGTATTGTTTAGATCTGTGTAAGTGTGCCCCAGATGTACAATGCTTAGTTCAAAAGAGATCATCAAATTCCCTTGGAACTGGAGGTATGGAAGTTTGTTAGCCATCATGTGGGTCCTGAGAATCAAACCTGGGTCCTCTGCAGGAGTAGCCACTACTCTTAGCTGCTGAGCCATATCTCCAGCCTCATACCATTTTATAGCGATTCCTGTTCTTTTTAATTACTGTTAAGTTTATTCTAAAATTAAAAAGGAAATTTCAGGACCATAATTGAGCTTCAGCAATTAATGTACAGTCTATAGTAGTTTAAGTTCTCAGACTTTTGCCTTCTTTCTTCTTTTAACATCAAGAATATGGGATACGATAAATTATAGGCATTAGAGTTCTGGAAAAATGTAGTTTAGGACACTGCAAGTTTTAGCACAAAGTACCAAAAAATCAATCTTTCTGCTGCCATAAAGCTCATTGAAAACTTCTATTGTGCCATTAAAATTAATGTGATGGCTTTTCTCTTTCTTTGTAAGTCCCATTGCCCTGCCCAGCCCTTTTAGGTCCTTTCCCCTTGAAGACAATGAGCCCTTTCTAGTTCTTGCATCTGAATTAAAACTTGAAACTAATGCTATCAAATATTGCATTCCTAATTCATATTTTACACAAAAAAGGTTTAATTTTCTTGTAATATTACAGAATTTCCATTTGGATATTTCCCATATTTGAATCATTTAAAAGCCTCTGCTATAGAAATGTGGTTAGAAATGGGTTCCGTTTTTGAAATATGATTGAGAAAAACCATTAAACTTGAAATAATTTACAGCAACTTTTTGATTTAAGACATAACTTTTGAGGTTTTTATTAGCCTTTTGTGCAAGGTTTGGCAGTAATTTATAGTATATTAATATTTAAATATAAGGAATTATACATCCTATGCAATTCAGATTTTATCTTAAAATATAGTTACAGTGCATTCAATATTAATTTAAACATTTGCTTAAGAAAAGGTAGTATCATTTATCATGCCTCTAAAATTAAATTCATACCAAATTTTACTTTATGAATGTCCATTCGTCTTGTGAGTTAACCTCACTCACCTTAAAATTGAGAGGAAATCTAGATGGCATTCACCAATTCAGGGCAGCTTAGTCCCATGGCGACCGCTGAAGACAATCTCTTAGAACAGTGAGACCCCCCAGTCGATGTCCTTACAGATGGCTCTTCATTTCTATAGCTCTTTCCTCCCACTCAAATATAGTAAAACATTTACTAATTATTGCAAGAAATCAAAATAAACAAGCAAACAACCACAATTCAGCCCTCAAGGGAAAGTAAAATCTCCCTTGTTCCTGCTCAACATACACAGTATCTATTGACAAACTCATTCATTCTTGACCCTTGGTCAAGATGTACTATAAATTGTTTTTAAGAGAATGCAAGCTGAAGTTGAAGTGAAGTCATTTTGACTAGTTAACTCATAAATATCCAGTCAATTAGTGTTAAATTTTATTTGGACATTTTTTTCTCACAATGTACACTTATAAATTTACATTTTAATCATTGAACAAAATCTATGTTTACTGTCTGACTTTGTGGAATGCTCTCCTTTATTTTCCTGCTTTATGCAAAGCAATCCTGTCCCTACTTCTGTCTAAAGAGCATCTTTTGTACTGGCCAAAAAGAACAAAAGGCAAAAAGAAAAAAAGAGCCTGTTTGCTGTTCAGATTTAGATTCAACAAATGGAGGCTTACACTCTGGAAAACCACTTTTAATTCATCCTTACAGTCCTTTCCTTTTTGTTCTCATTTGTCTCTCTTCTTTCTGTCTCCTGGGTGCTGAAACTATACTTCTTCCATTGTTCTCTGAGGAGAGAGGGGTACGGTGTTGGTGACGAGGAAACCTATGAGGCTGATACGGCCACTGTCTGCTTCACACGCATTTGGGTCTCATCAGAAATCATCTTTTCTGCCTTGTCTAATTTATAAAAAATTGTACATACACCTTAAACAAATGGCTGCTTTCTTCAAGGTCCCATTTTGGTATGAGTGGTATTTTAAAATAATGGCATAGTTGGCTAAAGGAAGAAAAAAACTATTAAGTGATTTGAATTCCAATTAACTGTCTGTGATTGCTTCGTCGCTCTGGGTCAGTTGCACTGGGAATTTCAGAGATCAGTGTTTTTTGAGAGATGCAAAGGATGGGGTCTGAAAGAGCTCCTCAGTGGCCTTCGAGAGCAGGAGTTAAGCTTCAGTCGTTTTGGAAATTCACAAGTAATGCACCTCATTTTTCAATGCTGGAAAATTGAGGATGATTTTCATACTTCCTCCTTTTCTCTCTCTCTCTCTCTCCCTCTCTCTCTCTCTCTCTCTTTCTCCTCCTTCCTTCCTTCCTTTCTTTATTCTTGGTTTGTCTCATTCTATAACCCAGGCTGACCTTGAACTCAGGATCCTCCTGCTTCACCCTTGTAACTGCCAGAGTTCCTGCCATGAGCAACCACACTGTACTTTGGCCAGTGGTGGTTAGTAAATAAGCATGGTATTAGGAAAAGGAACATGGTTAGCGAGCACATTTTCCTCCTGCTGTGTGTTTCAGTGGCACAGGGCTCTTGTTTGCCTTCTGCTTCTTCATTGTCTGTGTCCTGTGTAGTTGGATAAGTTCTGATAGAAGTCAGAAGGTCGTCCTTCTTTCTATCTGAGATATGGTTAGGTGAATGAAAGGATATGCTTTATTTTTTTTTCTCAACTTCATTAGTTTGGGCAAGGCTATAGTTTCCCAGTTCTGTCTAAACCTAGAAGCCACTTAATCCAGTAACTGCTATTTGTAGCTGATTTCCATATGGCTGACTTCTGATATCCTTCAGTAGGTACTGACTTTTGTGGTTGTTGGAGAGGGAGGACAAAGATTTATTAGCCCTCTCAAATACTAGCATAGTATGCTAGTACCAAGACCTAAATACCAATTCAGAGCGATTGAACAAAATATTAAAACATTATAAGACCTAGTGAAGGGAGTCACTACTGTTGCAATCACAAAGGAGATCAATTTCAGCTCAGTATAAATGGAAAATAATGATTTTCCAGAAAAAAGGAAGGGAGATGAATCTTCAGGGAGATGAAATATACAGTATATATTCATTTATTTAAAACATAAAATTACTATTATTCTTATTTTACACGGAAGAAACAGTGATTTATATTAGTATGTTTCCAAAACCTAGCATATTCAGGAAGCATTAACTTCACTGAAGTTAAGCAGATCACCTGGTACATACATTCTGAAGAAGGCAGACAACTAAAACCAGAGAGACTGGGATGGCCACATAATGAAGCAAACTTAATTTATTCTGCATGCCACAGACTCAGTAATGGTCCATCTTGTAGTTAACTAACATGTTTATAAGATTGTAAGTCTGATAAAAGAGAAAAATGTTGGACTGGAGAGATAGCCTAGTGGTTAAGAGCTCTGACTGCTCTTGCAGAGGACCCGGGTTCAATCCCCAGCATCCATATGGCGGCTGAGAACGGTCTGTAACTCCAATTCCAGGAGAACTCCAGTTCCAGGGGAATCCAACACCCTCTTCTGACCTCCACCGCATGGCACAACACGGGTGCACAAACCTACATGCAGACAGTACATTCATACACATAAAACAATAAATAAAATAAAAAAAGAGAAAAATGTTTTATCCTACTTGGGGGAGATTAAAAGGCAGTCACTTGAAGCACCATAAAAGAAATGATTGACTGGCAAGATGGCTGAACAGACGAATGCTGGAACGACTTGTAAAATAGACATAGTCTGGACTAATAACTTTTAATTATCTCCAACAAAACTATATGTGGGCAGGGTGGGGTGGTGTATGCCTTTAATTCCAGCACTCGGGAGGCAGAGGCAGGTGGATCTCTATGAGTTCAAGGCCAGCCTGATCTACATAACAAGCTCCAAGCCAGCTGGTACTAAAGGGAGACCCTGTCTCAAAAATACCAAAAAATGTGTACTTGTGTCTTTTGATCTGGGAACCTAATCCTCTCTTCTTGACAACCTTAATTTGGTACTCTACCCCAAAAGTTAATTAATGAATGTGGGTATGCTAGAGAATGAACATATCAAAGTGCTGAAAGCATGCGTACCCATCTTGAGTGGCCAGAATGAAGTTTGGGAAGGAAGTATGACTTTGGATGAATGAGATATTCTGAAAATAGGGATGAAAAGCCTATATAGTCTGTGAAGACTGGGATGGGGGCAAGCCTGTGCTCTGCAACTGAAGCTAGAGAAATCATTTTGAATAAAATCATGTTTGGGGATGGGTTCAAAGTTGGGTTCCAGACTTTCAGCTGGCCACGTCATTAGTGGAGCTCCAGGAGACAGTTGGTTCTATGATATATCTAGGGGAATGAGTGTCACTTGAGTTTGGAGCCACTCTTAAAAACTATATTTAAGAATGAGGCTATTCATTGAGGAAATTAAAATGTTGGCATAGTAATGCTACAGATAAAGACACTTATGCAAAGCTGGCCATGTAAGTTTGATTCCTGGCTCTCACAATAAAAAGGGCTGTCTTCTGGTCTCCACATGTGTACACACATGCACGATAATTGTAGTTTATGAAGTTAAACTTTCAAAGGAAAATTTTCCCAATGTCGTGTTTATAGTATGTCCATATTTGAAACACTCATTTGATCAACTTGATTGAACATACAAGCCCCCCCTGCTGGATGGTGGGACCCATGAGCAGTGGGGGTTTAGGCACAACTGCTCGCAAATTGGTTTTACATGAAGGATGCTTGTACTCACAAATTATAACTTATTGTTAACAAAATGAAAACAAAACAAAACAAAACAAAAAAACAGAAAGATGCAGAAAAGTTATGGCAGAATGCATGATCTGGAATGGGTAGGAGTGGGGTGGGGGGAAGGGAAGGGGATATATGCCTGAACTGAATTGGAAAATGATGTATGAAATACACAAAGCATCAATAAAAATAAAAAAAAACTCTAAAATAACTTTACACATTATTATGTTCTCTATGGCAATGATAGAACATTCTAAGTTAATTTTTACTGAGCACATTCATACAACATTTCTTAATTAAATTTAGACTCATTCCCCCATACATGCCTCCAACCCCCTGCCAAAGCTCATGGATTCTGTCATACACATTAAGTCCTGTCTTGCATCTTTATCACAGTCTTTTATAACTTTTTTGATGCAGAAATTTACTGTTTTGATCAGTTCTTTGAATAGGTTTTTCTACTTTTTTGTTCCCTTTAATTTTATATTATTCCAAAATATGCATATATACACTCCACATATAAATCAAAATTACAAAATCTGAAAATAAATTATAGGTTAATCCCTAAACAGATTTAGGAATTCACATTTTAACAGTCAAGTTGCATGCAGGTAAAGAGAAGTGTAACTTTACATTCTTTCTCCTTTTTTTATAGAATATGAATACATATCTTCCACCCATATAGGTAGTTACAATGTGTGAATATAAGAGGTAGGTCAATTCTAGAACCCATTAAGAGATTCACATTATAATAGAACAGTTGCTTTCAGATACAATGGGATATAATAATTAAGTTGCTCAGTTTGCCTGCCAACTGAGGGTTTGGTGTTAGCATCCACAAGTGAGGGAAAACATTCGCCTTATTTTTTCTGGGACTGTATTCACTTAGAATAAAGGCTTCGAGCTCCATCCATTTACCTGCAAAGTTCATGGTGTCATCTTTCTTTACCACTGCATAGAACTCCATTGTGTAGATGTACCACATTTTTGTTATCCACTGATCTGTTGAGGGGGCATTTGGGTTGGGTCTGGGTCTTTGCTATTGTGAAGAGAGCTGCAATAAACATAGCTGTGCATGTATCTTTGCAGTAGGATGTGTCTTGTGGATATATACCGAAGAGTGGTATGGCTGGGTCAAGTGATAGGCTCATTTTGAGTCTTTTAAGGGTTCTCCACACTGCTTTCCACAGTGGTTGTATGAGTTTACATTCCCATCAACAGTGGATGAGTGTTCCCCTTTCCCCACAACCTCTCCAGCATTTGTTGTCTTTTGATTTCTTGATCTTGGCCAGTCTTATTGGAGTGAGTTGATATATTAGTGTGGTTTTAATTTGCATTTCCTTAATTATTAATGATGTTGAACACTTTTAAGATGTTTCTCAGACATCTTTACTTCTTTACTGGCAAAGTGTCTGTTCAGCTCTTTATTTTTTGAGTAAGTCATTTGTTTTCTTAAGTAGTTTATATATTCTGGATGTTAATACTCTGTCAGATGTATCAGTGGTGAAGGTTTCCTCCTATTCTGTGGGTTTTCTCTGCATTTCCTTGATTGTTTCTTTAACTGTACAAAAGCTTTTGAGTTTGATGAGGCCCCACTTGTCAGCTGTTGCCTTTATTTCCTGGGCAGCTGCTCTTTGATTTAGAAAGTCTTTTCCTACACCTATGTCTTATAGGTTCCTGCTGACTTTTTCTTCTATCACCTTCAGGGTTTTGGGTTTCAAGTTGAGATCTTTGATCCACTTGAAGTTTTTTTTTTCCAAGTTGGAAAATTCAGTGTGTGTTTTAATTTAATTTATTTTTTTATTTTCATTGTTATTCAACTTTTTCCATAGATCATATATCATTTCTCTATCGAATCTAGAGTCATTTCCCTTTCCATGCCCCTCACGCCACCAGAGTCCTTGAACTCTGCCATACATGTCCTGAATCTTTTTTTGAGTCTTTCCAGAGTGTTTTTTTCAGTTCTTTTGCTGTTGTTCTCTCCAATTTGTATTGCTGCAGTATATCTATATATCTATATCTATCTATCTATCTATCTATATATATCATATATATATACATAGCTAGATAGATATACATATATATACGTAGTTATATGTATCCATAAATACATACATACATACATACATACATAAATGCATACACATATCACTTGAATTGGAGGATTTGTTTTTCCTAAAAGTTGTCATGTTTTCCTTAAGGAAGTGCTCAAAGGCTCCTCCTTGGCAATCCCAAACAACCATCAATCCTGCACTTTTGCTCCACATTAGGGTCTTTCCCTCCCATGGTCCCCCAAAATGAAGTCCAGTAAGCATGAATCCTGTCATGATCCCCCTGTACTGACCTCCATGATACAGCCCAGGTAGTCCAATAATGGCAGTCTGTATTCTGACGAGGCTGACATCCCCTTAGCTGTTTAGTCTACAAGCAGGGTATCTCAGTGGTACCCATCTGGCATTGAAGGTTTAGAGGATTCTTGGAGATACATGACCTTCCAATATGGAGTTTATTTTTGTACAGGGTGAGAGGTAGGAGTTTAATTTTGTTCTTCTACAAATGGTGATCCAGTTTTGCCAACACTATTTGCTGAAGATGCTATTTTTCCTCCATTGAGCTTTTTTGGCCCCTTTGTCAAATATGACAAGGGTGAAGTTATATGAGCTCAAGTTTGGATCTTCAATTTTGTTTCATTGATCAATGGGTCTGCTTTTTATGCCAGTCCCAGGCTGTCTTTATCACTATAGCCCTGTAATATAGCTTGAATTCTGTTAAGGTAATCCCCCCAGTATTGTGGTTTTTGCTCAAGGTTGCTTTACCTATTCAAGGTCTTTTGTTTTTCCATATGAATTTAAGGATTTTTTTCCAAGTCTATGAAAAAGTTCATGGGGATTTTGATTGGGATTCTGTTGAAACTGTGTATTAATTTGGGTAGAATGGACATTTTTTAATATATTAATTTTTCTGATCCATGAGCATGTGCGGTCTTTCCATCGTTTGATGTCATCTTCAATCTCCTTCTTCATGGTTTTAAAATTTTTGTTGTAGAGGTCTTTGGTGTCTTTTGTTAGGCTTATTCCCAGGTATTTTTTTTTTGAGGTTATTGTGATTGGGAAGTTCTCCTTATATTCCTTCTCCAGTTGCTTATTGTTGGTGTAAAGAAAGGCTACTGATTTTTTTCTAGGTTTATTTTGTATCCCGCCAATTTACTGAAACTTTTAATCATTTCTAGGAGTTTTCTGATGGAGTTTTTAGTGTCCCTTAGGTAAACTGTCATATCATCTGCAAAAAGGGATAGTTTTAATTCCTCTTTTCTGAATAGTACTCCTTTAATTTTGCTTTCTCACCTTATTACCCTAGCAAGCATTTCAAGCATTATATTGAAAAGGAGTGGTGATAGTGGACAGCCTTGCCCTGTTCCCTCCTTTAAGGGGAATGCTTCCAACTTTTCTCCATTTAGGATGATGTTGGCTGTGGGTTTCTTCTATATGGCTTTGATTACATTGAGGAATGATCCCTCCAGTCCAATTCCTTCTAGGACTTTAAGCATGAAGGGATGTTGGATTTTGTTGAAAGCTTTTTCTGCAATGATTGAGATGATCATGTGATTTTTGTCTTTCAGTCCATTTATGTGTTTTATGATATTTATTTGTATCCCCCAACAATATTATGATATTGAGTTATGTATTTTGAACCATCTCTGCATCTCTGGTATGAATCCAACTTGGTCAGGATGGATGATCCTTTTGATGTGGGTCTGTATGCAGTTTGCAAATATTTTGTTGAGTATTTTTACGTCTCTGTTCATTAATGAGATGGGCTTACAGTTTTCTTTTTTCGTTGTATCTCTGCCTGGTTTTGCTATTGGAGTGATGCTGGCTTCATAGAAGGAATTNTCAGCCGCCATGTGGGTGCTGGGGATCGAACCCGGGTCCTCTGCAAGAGCGGTCGTCGCTCTTAACCGCTAGGCCATCCCTCCAGCCCCAGGATGGATGATCCTTTTTGATGTGGGTCTGTATGCAATTTGGAAGTATTTTGTTGAGAATTTTTGCATCTGTGTTCATTAATGAAATGGGTCTATAGTTTTCTTTCTTGTTTGTGTTTTTGTCTCATTTTGGTGTTAGAGGAATTTGGGAGATTTCCCTCGGTTTGTATCCTTCTGAAAAATTTGAGTAGTAATGGTTGTAGGACCTCTTTAAATGATTTTTAGGATTCTGCTGTGGAACAATCTGGGCCTGGGCTTTTTTAGTTGGGAGGCTTTTATTACATCTTCAATTTCCTCAAGAATTATGTCTATTTAAGCTGTCAATCTCTTCTTGGTTAAGCTTTGGTAAATTTTGGTAAATCAGGATTTCAGATATTCATCCATTTCTCTTAGGTTTTCAAATTTAGTAGATTTTAGGTTTTTGAAGTATTCTGTAATGATTGTCTGGATCTTTTTTTATCTATTGTGATGTTTCCCCTTTCATCACAAATGTTATTTGATTTGGAGTTGCTCTTTCTTTCTTTTGGCTAACTGGGCTAGAGGTCTATCTATTTTGTTTATGTTTTCAAAGAACCAGCTTTTGGATTCATTGATTTTTTTGTGTGTTTTTTTCTTTGTTTCTATTTTGTTGATTTCTGCTCTGATTTTTGTTATTTTTTCCTGCCTGTTGGGTTTAGGGTTCATTTGTTGTTGTCTCTCAAGTGTTTTTAGCTGCAATGTTAGATCATTTATTTGTTCTCTTTCTGTTTTGTATTTTTTTTAATGTGGGCACTTAGGGCTATAAATTTCCCTCTTAGGACTGCTTTTAAAGTATCCCACAGGTTTTTTTTGTTGTATTTTCATTTAGTTCTACTAATGCTTTTATTTCATTCTTTGTTTCTTCCCTGACCCATTCATTATTCAGGATTGTGTTGTTTAGTCTCCATGTGTTCTTATAGTTTGTAGGGCTTATCCTGGTGTTATATTGAGCTTTATTGCACTGTGGTGTGATAGAATGGATGGAATAATTTAAATCCCTTCGTATTTCTTGACTTTTCTTTTTTGTCCCAATATGTGATCAATTTTGGAGAATGTTCCCTTGGATGCTGAGTAGAAAGTATATTCTCTGGTGTTAGGGTGGAATTATCTGTAGAGGTTCATTTGGTGTATTGTGTTTAGTTCTGATGTCTCTCTGTTTAGTTTTTGTCCAGTTGACCTATCCAAGGGACTCAGAGGGATATTGAAGTCCCCCACTATTAGCGTGCTGGGACTAATCTGTGTCTTGAGGTCCTGAAGGACTGTGTTTATAAATTTTGGTGCACCGGAGTTTGGTGCATAAACGTGCAAGATTGTGAAATCTTCCTGGTTAATTATTCTATTGATAAGGATATAATGGCCCTCTTTGTCTTTTCAGATTAATTTTAGTCTGAGGTCTATTTTATCTGATTTTAGAATAGCCATTCCTGCTTGCTTTCTGGTACCATTTGCTTGGAATATTTTTTCCAACCTTTAACTCTAAGGTGGTGTCTGTCCTTGAAGGTGAGATGGGTTTCTTGTAGGCAGCATATAGATTGATTCTGTTTTCTAATCCATTCTCCCAGTCTATGTCTTTTGATTGGGGAGTTTAGACCATTAGTATTTAAGGTTATTTTATTATTATTACTACTACTACTACTACTATTATTATTATTATTATTATTATTATTATACTTTTGTACAAGATTATCAAATCTAGACCCATGTCCCCCACCCTATCCCCCCACCCCACCAGAGATCATGCATTCTGCCAAACATGCTTTTCATCTCCTTCTCAGTATTTCTCAAGAATCTCCATGTGGAATTTGACTGTTTTGAGGAGAAGTTCGCTGTTTCAGTCAGTTCTTTG
This sequence comes from Rhizomys pruinosus, assembly GCA_009823505.1. Classification (NCBI taxonomy): domain Eukaryota; kingdom Metazoa; phylum Chordata; class Mammalia; order Rodentia; family Spalacidae; genus Rhizomys; species Rhizomys pruinosus. Next base: position 1,370,464 of record VZQC01007311.1, read on the forward strand.
ATGCAGTCCTTTCTGTTGTTGCTGTTGTTGTTTCCAATATGCATCACTCCCAACTACTTGGACAAAAGCTCAAGGGGCCTTGCACAAGAAATACAACTAGGTAATTGGTACTAGCATCCACAGATGAGGGATACCATTTGTCGCTTGTTTTTCTGGGACTGTGTTATTTCACTCAGCATGATGTCCTCTAGCTCCAGCCATTTTCTTGCAAAGCTCATGATGTCATCATCTTTCTTTACTGTTGCGTAGAACTCCATTGTGTAGATGTACCACATTTTCTCATCTACTCGTCAGTTGAGGGGCATTTGGGGTGGTTCCACATCTTTGCTCTTGTGAAGAGAGCTGAAATAAACATGGCTGTGCATATTTAAGGTTCTTATTGAGAGATGTGTGTTATTTCCTTTCAACTTATTTTTCATTTGCATTCTTGGTCTAGGTATTTATTTACTCTGTTATGATTTTGTTAATTTCTCTCTTGAATTGCTTAAGGTTAGTTGTTCTTTTCCTCTGTTCTTTGAATTGATTTGAGGGTTTTCTGAAATGTTGCTTTTTTTGACATGTGTACTTTTATTTTGTTTATGTCATTAAAGATTTTTCTTTCTCCTGCAACTATGATTGACATTTTTGCTGGGTATAGTAATCTGGGTTGGCATCTAAAGTCATTTAGTACTGGGAATACTTTGGTCCATGTTCTTCTGGCCTTCATAGTTTGCATTGAGAAGTCAGCTGTAATTCTGATGGTTTTCTCCTTATATGTAATTTGTTGTTTTTCTCTTGTGGCTTTCAGTATTTTGTCTTTGTTTTGAGTAGTGTTTAACTATGATATGGCAGGTGAAATTTATTTACTGGTCTTGACTATTTGGTGTTCTATGTGCTTCTTGTATGGGTTTGTCTTTTTTCAGTTTGGGGAAATTTTCTTCTATTATTCTGTTGAAGATCTGATCTTTCTCTTGGGATTCTTCTCCTTCCTCTATCCCTATGATGCAGAGATTTGTTCTTTTCATAGTGTCCCACATTTCCTGGTTTTTCCACTCTTGTGTTATTTTAAATTTTTCATAATCTTTACTTGAGGTTTCTAGCTGCACTGTGTTATCCTGTAGGTCTTATATTCTTTTTTTCTGATTCATCCATTCTGTCTCTGAGGCTTTTTCTCATCCTGTCCTGCTGATTGGATGAATGTTCAATTTCACTTTCAATTTCATCCTGTGATTTCTTCAGTATTTCCACTTCCTTTTGGAGCTTTTCATTCTCTTCTTGTAGCTCCTTGCTTTGCTGGTCAGTTTCTTTTTTCCTTTCAGCCTGAGATCTTTTCATTGTTTCCACTTCCTTCTGCAGTTTGTCATTCTCTCCCTCTAGTTTTTTTCGGGGTTCATATTTCTCTTCTTCTAGTTCTTTTCAAAGTTTGTCAATCTCTCCCTTTAGTTCTTTTCAGAGTTTATCATTCTTTCCTTCTAGTTCCTTCATGAGTTTTTCATTTTCTCCCTTTAGTTCTCTGATTTGTTCTTTATATTCTTTGAATATGTCCACAATTGTTCTTCTAAGGTTGATGTGTTGGTTCCCTTCCAGGGAGATCTCATTTTTGGGATCTTCTACAGGACTGGTTGAGTTCATTGGGGATTTATTATGAGCTTTTCCCATATTGTTGTTCTTCCATTGTGTCTTTGGCACGTGGATTTTTTTTTCCCTTTTGTTTGTTTGTTTGGCTTCCGTTGCTAATCTCAAATGTTAATATGGAGGACTGGTTGGTCACTCAGTTTGCTTCCTGCTGGTTTCTTCCTCAGCTTTGGCTGTGCAGCCTAGAATCACTGACACTGTTGGATCATCCCAACCACAGTAAACCACAGCACCAGCAGCTTATCCTCTGACAAAAAACAGTTTTAAGAGGAAAATTTTATTCTCTATTACTCTTCCAAGTGATAGTCCATCTCTGAGGGAAGTCAGGCAGGAACTCAGGGCAGGAACCCTGAAGGTAAGAGCTTCATGAAGTACCTACCACTGTAGAGGAAAATTGTACACTGGCTTGTTCCTATGTCCTGTCTCAACCTGCTTTTCTATACAGTCGAGAAGCTCTTACCCAAGGGTGGTATCACCCACATAGGCCTTCCCACACAACTCAGAAATCAAGAACATTTTTCACAGATGTACCTACAGGAAAATCTTACAGAAGAAATTCCCCAGTACAGGGTCTCTCTTCCATGTGTGTCAAGCTTAAGTCTAAAATTAGATCATTTGTAGACATCATTCTTTTTTCTGGAAATGATTTATCTTTCCTTCTCAGAAATGTGCCCTCTCTCTTTACAAATTGTAAAATGATAATCATTGTACTGGAACGTACTCATGGAAACTGACAGGACACATTGCTCCTACAACAACAAGTGGCAACCAAGGTTTACCTGCAATTATGACACTTGCTTCAGTTTACTAGGACCACTGTAACAAAACATCACAGACTGAATCACTTAAATGACAGAAACATATTTTCCAACAGTTGTGACACAATTCTGAGAACTAGAAAACCAAGACCAAGATGTAGGTAGGCATGGGGCTTTTTGGAGATCATCTCTCGGCTTGTAGATGTTCTGTTCTCACAAAGTCTTACTTCTGTGGAAATACCCTTGGCATCTTTCTGTATATGGAAATTTCCTTGTATAAGGACATGATCATATGGAATTCATGTCCACTTATTAGCCTCATTTAATTTAACCATTCAGGTAAAGTCTTGAATCCAAATAGACTCAATGTTCTAAGGTACCAGTGATCAGTACTCCAACATATGAATTTGGGGGGGAAATACTTAGCCATAAGGGTTCTTGCTAAGAATAAATATTTATTTACAATTATTTGATGCCTAAGATGGAGTTAATAGATTTCATTTCATTGCTTTTTCAAGGTTTGCATGCTACTTAAAATTTCTTTCCACCCAGAGAACACCTGTCTAATTTTGAAAAGAATAAGTCTGAGCTAAAGAGAAGGAACAGAGAGGAAGGGAAGGCATTGCTCCACAGCCCCACATGTTCCTGTCTTTTTTCTGTTACCAGACCTCCCATCATCCACAGGAGATAAGGCAAAAGTCTTGAGTAGATTCCTGAAACTTTGGGTCATATCAAACCCTTATGTTCTATATTTTCCCACATATATTTTCAACCTAATATTACAAACTTCAGTTCACTTCAAGTAACTGAGGATGCATAGTGGACAGTGGATGAGGAAGTACTGAACCACACTGGTGAGGCAAACTGAGGTTAACCATTTCTGTTTAATGTCGAGGTTGTTTAATGTATGCTTTTCTGACTTACACTCAAAGATTATCATGTAATATTAGCAATATTAACAAAATGAGGTACTTTTATAAGGAAGCATTTATGTAAATATTCCATTAAATTTTATAACCTTTGCCTGAAAAAAGTATAGATTAATGTAGTTCAAAAGTAATTTCCTATCTAATCATCTATTTAATACCGAAATATTATTGCATGCAGTTTTAATCAATTTCAATTATTACTAAAATAAAGAGTTTGTGACTCACTCTGTTTCCATCCTGTATATTCTTTTGGATTGTTACCTGAGACATGATATGACTGCTTGGGTATTGTAAAGATGATGTATAGACAATTTTCAGTATCTTCATTCTCTTCTGCATTCATGCCTAAGTGATGAGCTCCACAAAATGTTCATAAAGAAAAGAACTACAGCTAGGAATACAGACCCATTTGTTCAGTCACTGCTCAGATACCATGCACAATATCTAACAATTTTTCATGCTTCTTTAACCCTTACTAGCCCATGCTGTTTAGTAGATATAGAATGACCAAATGCCATAGAAGACATGCCATCAGGATTCAGCATTTACAACATCCATATTTTGGAGAATTGAGTATTTTAACTTTAAAAATAAAATGTTATAAGCCAGTTGTAGACAATTGGCCTCATTTAAGTGCACAAGATAATGTGTTTCTAGAGTATTTTTAAAAGTTTTCAAACAATAGGTTTGATTCATGCTTTAAAAATATGTATTGAGAGGGGCTGGAGAGATGGCCTAGCGGTTAAGAGCGCCGACCGCTCTTACAGAGGACCCGGGTTTGATCCCCAGCGCCCACATGGTGGCCGAGAACCATCTGAAACTCCAATTCCGGGAGAACTCCAGTTCCAGGGGAATCCGAGACCCTCTTCTGACCTCCGCTGCATTGCACGACACCGGTGCACAGACGTGCATGCAGACAGTACATTCATACACATACAGAAATAAATGAATAAAAAAAGATTAAAAAATATGTATTGAGGGCTGGAGAGATGGTCTAGCAGTTAAGAGCACCGACCGCTCTTACAGAGGACCCGGGTTTGATCCAAAGCACCCACATGGTGGCTGAGAACCGTCTGAAACTCCAATTCCAGGATAACTCCAGTTCTAGGGGAATCCGACACCATCTTCTGACATTGCACGACACGAGTGCACAAACCTGCATGCAGACAGTACATTCCTACACATACAGAAATAAATAAAATAAAATAAAATAAAAAATAAAAATAAAAATATGTATTGAACTTTTCACAATGAGAGCACAGTTATTTTAAGATCACAAGGACTGTAACATTAATGTTGCTCAGTTTGCCTTACAGCTAGGTACTTGGTACTAGCATCCACAGATGAGGGATGCCATATCCAGTCATAATTAGAGTATTCATGTTATCATAGTATCAGTCCTTGATATTTCTAAATTTCTAAATTTATTTAAATTAAAATAGGTAACAGCATTTGGGACTGATGGTACAGGTCTACATTTCCAGATATGTTATAGGCTGATTTAGGAGAATCACAAATTCAAGACCAACTTCAGCAGCTAAGACCCTGTGCATAAAAAGCTAGAAAACAGACCAAAATGGTTAAAACAATAATGAGAGCTGTAAGCAGATTTAAGCCTGTATATAGAATGCTTAAAACAATAATCCAAGCACTTGGGGAACCCCAGGCAGGGGGATCATGAGTTCCAAGCCAACCAGAGAATATAGGAAGATCCTGCCTTAGAATGTGTCTATTAATTTTTACAACTTTCAATCTATAATTATTTATGGTATAATTTCATGTAGTGATATCTATTTTCTTAAGAGTTTTATGTTAAAATTGAGAATATATTAGATGGGAAAACAGCAATAATTTTACATTTGATTAAAAACCGTATCTCTTTCCAAAAAATAAGTTATATCTGAAATAATAAACCAGCAATCAGAGGCTCAGAGTGTCACTATAGTCTTAAAAAATTAAGCTGGCTTGGTGTCCCACATCTTTAATTTCAGTACTGTGCAGGCAGAGGCAAGCACCACCCTGGTCTTCATAACGAGTTTTAGTCTAGCTGGGGCTACAAAAAGACTCTGTCTCAAAAAAAAATTACAACAGCAAATTTTTACATTTTTATTGGTAAATTAATAAATGAGTACTGAACTTCCATCATCCCCTCACCTCCCTTTCTTCTCTTTCTTCCATCTATTCCCTATCTCCACACACTCCCAGTTATGTTACCTCTTCTTTGATTATTATGGTTACTTTTGCATGTAATGGAATCCCTTTCAGCTATAAAGAGGAACAAATCTTGAAATTTGCATGTAAATGCATGGAACTTGAAAACATGTTACCGAATGAGGTAAACATAAACACAAACCATGGTATTTTGAAAAATTAACTCTCCTAATAGAGTGAGAACTAGCTAGAGTAGTGCAGGTCCAAACATAGTGAAATCAGGTAAGAGATCCATGCAGTAGCTCACAGAATATAAGTTAGCAGGATTTCATGTACACATATCTCAGAAACATCACAGTTTAAAATGTCAACATTTTAGCTATCAGACTGACCACAAAAGAAAATGGGATCCTTATCAAATTTGTATTAAAATGGAAATCTTTATGCCAGAATTCATTAAAATAGCAAAAGAAAAAAAAAAACAATTTGCAAGATTACAAGGATGAAAATAGAAATAGAGGCTTCAAGAGCAAAAGTTGATTGGCTACAGTGTTACTCAGTGTGACATGAATTTTATTTAAATTATTCATTCAATTTCCTAACTAAAACCTGACTTCTCCAGGAAAGAATATAATCATCATTCCAATGTGAGCGTTTTAATAAATCTCTAATCAATTTTGAATTTCTCTTATGTAATAAACTTTCAGCCTGAGAATGGAACAGTCTGGTGATACTCTCACATGCTTTACTTAGTAAGATAGAAACTGCAAGGAAAGAGAAGGGGCTGGGGAAACAGTGGATCTTTCTGGGCTCTCCAGAGAAAGAGAACCAGAGAATCAGTGTGTGTATGTGTGTGTGTGTGTGTGTGTGTGTGTGTGTGTGTGTATCTGGAAGTCTGTGTGTCTGTGTCTGTGTATGTCAGTGTGTCTGTATATCTGTGTGTGTGTTTCCATGTCTGTGTGCACATATTATAACATAGGGTATAAAATTTACTAAATTTTGCAGTCCATTTCCCAGCTAGACTCCAAATGTCAGAAGGTGCTGCAGAATCAGGAAGACTTGTCAGTTTACTTGATAAGCTTTGATGTAGGAGACTTCTTGCTAATCCCTAACAGGACTTATACAGAGCTTCAAATGACTGGATGAGGTCTACCCACAGTCTGAAGCCAGGTTGCTTTACTCAGTTCACTAATTTAAATCTTTATCTCGTCCAAACAGAACAACACACAAATCCTATAAAAAACGTTTGATCAAATATCTGGGGACTCCATGGTCCCATCAAGTTGACAAATAAGATTGACCACCATAGACAGGTTCAGAAGGGTTCAGAACACACACACACACACACACACACACACACACACACACACGCGCGCGCGCGCACGCACATACACACCACTAATATCTATATGAAATAGAAATAAATTGCATCCAACCACAAATTTATTATTTATTAAAGAAAATGTCATATCTATTTATATATCCATTTCAAAATTTATCTTTAAGGAAGTATTATTTTGCTTTTGGCTGATTTAATTGCTCAACTTTAGACTTTCAATATTAATACAAAAGAGGGCTAAGTTACTGTAAAGTTGTGAGAGAGATCCATCTTATTATAGATACTGAAGGTTTCTTTTACTTTCATTAAAATCAGAAAACATTCATACACAGGTGAATTCTTCCAACATATGCTGTGAGTTGTTGTTTGGATACAATGATGCTTTAAGACAGACATGTAATTTTTATGAAATGCACTTCAACCCTTTTGTTTTATAGGCTGTGCTTCATGTAAGAAGTATTACATTTCTAATTTTCTTCAAAATATTCTCCTATGAATTCTTTTTTGTCTTTTTGAGACAGGGTCTCCATTTAGTCCCAGCTGGCCTGGCGCTCACTATGTAGACCAGGTAGGCCTTGAACTACAGAGATCCACCTGCCACTGCCCCCGGACCCCCCACCCCGAATGCTGAGATTAAAGGCGTGCACCACCGCCCTGGCTCTCCTGTGATTTTTACTTTTTTTTTTTCCCCTCATTTAGAAACTTTATTTTATACTAGTATACTTTGGTAACTTTCACAAAACTAAAACATATATAGGGAGGCAACTTTGTTGCAGTAAAATTTAATATATGAATGAAACAATACCTTACTCTGTAAAAACTTAATTACAGTTGTTTCAGTCATTTAACCAAACTGCAGGGTTCTGCTGTGTTGTAGTCCATTTTGGTATAAAGAATTGTGACTTTTTTGGAGACAGGATTTCCCTGTAGCCCCACCTGACCTGAAACTTCATAGGAGAACCAGGCTGGCCTCAATTTCACAGAGATCCACCTGCTTCTGCCTTCCAAGTGCTGGGATTAAAGGTATAAAACTGTGACTCTTTTACAGGTTATTCCAATTTAAAAGGAATTTCAAAGTTTAATTTCAACTTAATTTGGAGAATTTTATCTATGCATGGAAATTAGCAAAAATTGAAATTATCTAAATAGTGCAACTTAAAATTACATTTAGGTCTTTTGTTTATTAAAACCTTTTTATTGACATTGATTTTTACATTTTTATACATTAAATTGGTGAACTAGTTTTAGCTAACTTTTGGTAAATTGTCATATAGAGAAATCGAGATTTTTGGCTGTAGTGCCATTATTTCACTATCATCTGTCAAACATGACACACGCTTACCATTCCCTTGCTCTTCTGCACTAGCAGGAAATCATTTGATTATATATTTATGGATCTATTTGTACACTTAAAACTGTTGATATATGTCCATATAGCTTTACCAGGATGATATTGTCTTGACTAAATTTGTGTTATAATTAGTATTTAACAGATAGTGTTAAATTTTTCTTTGTTCAAACTTTTAGGTGGTCCAGATATTTTTCTTTTAATATCAAATTTCAAGTATCAATTAAAAATTTCATTCCAAAATTAAAAAAAAATTGTTTTTGTGGAAGTCAGAGGACATCTTGGTGGAAGTCAGTTGTCTCTTTCTACTGTGTGGATTCGGGAGTTCAAATTTAGACCATTAGCATTAGTGAAAAGTGCCCATACCTGCTGACCCATCTCAATGGTTCTCATTTATAATTTTATTTAAAACAATAAACTGGGATGGCAGCTGGAGAAAACAAACATCTTTAAAGCACTGAGTCATCTAATTCATGAATATGGATTATGTTTTTATTTATTTTCCTTTGATTTATTTCGTCAGCTTTTTTTCTCATCCTTAGTTTAGAGAACTTGAACATATTTTGTTGAGCATGAATTTTGGTGCTATTTTAACTATTTATCTTACATTTCAAACTCACACGAAGAACAGTAGAATTTATAATAATTTGGGTGTAATTACCTGAGGATTTATGCAGTTTATTTCTTTTCAAACTCCGTTTTCCAAGGATATAAGATCAAATAATGGAATTTACCATGTTGAATAGAGCAATCATTTCCTTTTTCAATTATAGGAAGAAAGTATTTGGCCACTTTCTTATTTTATTACAGCATGTGATAAATAAAATATGAAAGTCTGCTTCAGGTTAGTATTTTATTTTTCTTCAATTGGTAGTTTGTGGCAAATAATATCATACATGTATAATGGGTTTGGGAGAGTTCTTTCCTGCACCTGAGTTGATAATATATATTTTCTTTTCAGATATTGTTTTATTGGTGAAACAAATTGTATATTACATAAGCTTCAATTGGATATATCTATATCTATATCTATATCTATATCTATATCTATATATATCTATATATATATATATATATATATATATCTGTCATCATCATTGCTTTGGTCTTATTAACTCTTGTGGAGAAAGCCAGCATTCATCTTTATGCTAGACCCTGGGATATGTTTCTTATAATATGCTTGTCTGACTTGGGCTTTTGTAAAATATGTGGTGTTTACTATTATTGCCAACATTATAGTCATCTGAACAGATAGACTGACCTGAACCCAGAGGCCACTAGTTCCTCTAGCTCTCTAGTAGGACCATCTGTCTCCTAGATCTATGCTGATGGATCTCTCTTATCCATTCTACCTTTACACATGGAACTCTCTGTGTCCTTATCATGTGCCTTGTCATGGATCCCTCTTTCTCCCACTGTGTTCCCAGGTCATGCCACAGCCACAACTTATTAAAAACGGTTTCTCCAGGTTCATGTTCTCTAGGTACAAATTCAAATTTGGCTTCACCCTTAATCTTCACATATGATCTAATTCTTTTCATTCCTAGTTCACATTCCTTTAAGATTACATGTCCTTCCCAACTTCCACTTTGCTCAGTGGAGGTGGGGTGCAGCTTTTCAACACTGTAGAACATTCATTCTCAAGCATATACACATTCATTATCTTTTGGGGTGGAATGCTAATGTGAGGTTGCCCAGAAGATAGCCCAGTCATCAGACTCAACAGCCAATGGTTTTGTTGGATTAATGATGTCTGAAGTAAACAAAACATCAATAAAGTATTAGTATTATAGTAAAAAAAAAAGTCATGGACACCAGTCAGCTCTGGCTGATGGCTGCCTGTGGGAATGTAAACCAATATGTCAATGTGCATTTTAAAGGAAAAGATGAAAACTTTGATTTTTGTGTGACGTTTTTAAACATTAGCTATGAATAAACAATCTTTGATAAATATGAGTTAAATTAAAATAAAAAAGTAGTTAGTCCTGCCGAGTGTGGTGGAACATGTCATTAATCCCAGAATTAAGGAATTTACTTGGGAGGAGAGACAGGCAGACCTCTGGGAGTTCAAGACCAGCTGGTGTTACAGGGCAACCCTGCCTCAGAAAGAGCCCCCCACACACAAAAAAAGTAGTCCAGATAATATCCATTAAGAAAAGTCATTCCTACAAAAATAAGTTGTGAAATATTTTTATTTTTACTGTCTGAAAGAGTTTAACTTTAGTAACTTTCTCATTTGCATGTGCAATAGAATTAGCTAATAAACTTGTTCTAGTATTTCCATTGTTGGATAGATTTATAAGTTTTTTTATTTAAAAATATAAACATTTGCCAGCACTCAGGAGGCAGAGGCAGGCAGATCTCTGTGAGTTCAAGGCCAGCCTCCAGGCCAGCTGGGACTAATGGGAGACCCTGTCTCAAAAAGACCAAAATAAATAAATAAACAAACAAACATTTCCAATAATCAGTTTCTTCTTTTCTAGGATTTCATTGTAACTGTCATTCAAAGAATTATCCCATTTTACTAAGCTGTCAAGTTTTTGAGCATAGTTTTTAACGCTTTCAGTCTGTGCATGACATGACAGTGGGATCTGCAGTGATCTGTTGTGATCTCTCTCATTCCTAGTGTTAATGACTTTATCTTCTCTCTGTCGCTCTCTGTCTGTCTCTATATCTCTTTCTCTTTCTTCCCCTCCCTCTCTTTGTGTCTCCTTTCCTTGTTGATAATTCTGATTAGAGTAATATATATTTTTCTATTCCCTAGGACAATGTTGCATTTCCTTTCATAATAATTACTTCCTTTTGAATTGGGTGTAATGTTATGATGTTTCTTATTAGCTTGGTTTTAGATAGAAATATAGATTACTGACTTGAGATGTCTATATATCTATAATATAAGTATTTGAATATACCGATTTCTCGCTAGAAATGTTAGCTTTATAGTGAAAGGAGTATTAGGTTATTGTTTTCCTTTCTTCTTTTCTTCCTTCCTGCCCTCATTACTTGATTATTTTTTTCAATTATTGAGATAGGGTTTCACTATATGTAATCCAGGATGGCTTCAAACTACAAATCCTTCTACCTCAGCCTACTAAGTGCTAGACTAGAAGTCTGGCACCATACCTGACTGGATGAACTGTTGTATATACTTTGTTTTTATTTTTATTTGTTTAAATCCTTTTTTCCATTTTCTTATTGACTTACCCCTTGAAAATAAGTTATGTGTAAATATTAATTTAGGGAATTTTCCAGTTTCTGTTTTTGTTGATGACTAGTTTAAATTAATTTTGACAACAAAGAATATTTTGTACAATTCACATGTGTAAAATTTTTATAGGACACTCAGGATAATACATATCTGAGTGAATATAAATTTTTAGAACTTGCAATTTTGATTAAAGTCTTGGGAATATTGTTTACATTTTTATTCCCTTTCTTTTTCCTTCAACCCAGTTTACATTTTTATTCCCTTTCTTTTTCCTTCAACCCAGTTTATCGAATGCTGAGCGTGAAGCTTAAGATTCTCATGGCAATTGAGCATGGGTTAGTGTCCTTTCATTCTGTCCATTTCTGTTGCATGTACTTAGGAGCTGCATTTCCAGGAACTTATGCAGGTTTGTCTTTGTGTGTGTAAACAGACAAGTTAGTCATTGTTTAATAACCCAATTTAACTCTCATAATATTCCATGCACTGAAATGTGACCTGTGTGGTATTAACAGATTCTCAATCACTTTCACACATAATGATTTCATAATGTATCTTTTTCTATTCTGGTTTCTTCCTAGGCATGCCTGACTTTTTGACAGTGGAACAACATGCTGTTATCTACACAGTTCAAACTTGAGAACCCCAAAATTAAGTCACACAGAAAATAATCCTCACCCAAATCCCATAGTATTTCAGTAAATTTATAATCTGTCTGGGGCTACACTCACAGCCTCCCCAACTTCATGTGTCCATGGGCTTCAAGTTTAACACACATCTCCTTCTTTCTGAGACAGTCTAAACAGTTTCAATTATTCAATAGAATAGTTAAAATTTTTATAATTATTACAATATTTAGATTTAAATTTACCATGCTTAAATACACATTCCATATCTTTATTTTTTGCTATATATTATCTATTTTATTATTATTATTATTATTATTAGTAGTAGTAGTAGTAGTAGTAGTAGGTTCCTAAGGGAAATTTTATTACTTTATCCCTGAACTTCTGTTGCCACATCTGTAAGATGGGCTAAGAACAGTGCCTCTGTTTCATAGTTGTGCTTAAATATTTTACTGCAAAGGAAGACAATTTACTATGGGCCCTGAATGTGCTAAAACCTCAACTGTGACCAACAACTACTTCACCCACTACGCCACCCATGGGATGGAAAGCTCAACACAGAACACCTATAGGATGGAAGGTTTAACAAAGGAAAAAGGTTTCCATCACTCATCATTTGTCTCCTCACACACAGAAGCCTCCACCTACTTGGCATGGTTCTCAGTATTTTCAGGATATTTGATTTGATTTAAGGCAACTTGCCAGATGACTTTCATTTTGAAAAACCATCAAGAAATGCAAGCTAGGCTGTTGAGGGAACATAACACTCGAGTTAAAACCTGTAGCTTGATGGACTTGGAAGCGTTCCTGTGGATTTAGCTATAGCCGAGGAGAAACAGAAGCCTGCCCCAGGCTGTACTTCCCGCTTATGCCCAGGTCATAGTCCTGCTGCAGGTTCTGCTGCAGTGTGTCCTCAGACTTCTCATCTAGAGCCATATTGGGCTGGCTGAAGGGGGAAGGCAGGGTCTTAAAGCCACCCATAAGTTTCTAGAATTTCAGTTTCTGTTCCTCGTTTTCAAAACCAGCAGTATCTCACTGGCCAAACTGGGTTCCCTGAACTATGCAGGCCTCATCCCTATTGCCTTTCATTTCAAGAATCACTGATCTACTTTTATAGAAAATTCTGAATTTAAGTTAGATGAATATTTTATTTTCGTGACAAATGTGTTCACTTTATTTTTCTTTCATTGTTTAAATAGATTAAAATTAACATAATTTAAAAGACAGATTGAAGGCATCAAAATCAAAATGAAACTCACAGGAAATAGTTAAATGTATAAAATATGCAAAAAACTAAGCCGGGTGTGGTGGCGTACGCCTTTAATCCTAGCACTTGGGAGGCAGAGGCAGGCGGATCTTTGTGAGTTCAAGGCCAGCCTGGTCTACAGAGTGAGTTCCAGGACAGCTGGGGCTACAGGGAGACCCTGTCTCGAAAAGACCATAAAATAAATAAATAAATAAATAAATAAATAAATAAATAAATAAATAAAAAATAATAAAATAAAATAAAATAAAATAAAATATGCAAAACCCAAATTCCATAACACTTTTAGTAATATTATTAATCAGAAGATGAAATTTGAATAGCAATGTTTGAATATTAAAAAATAAATTATTTTAAAATGTTTTTTATTGATGTTTTGTAGATTTCATACATCATTTCTCAGTCCAATTTAGATACATTCCCTTTTCATGCCCCCCACGCCACCCCAGTTCATGCATCCTGACATACAGGTCTTGTATCTTTTTCTCAGTCTTTTTAAAGTTTTTCTCTGCAGATGTTTATTGTTTGGGCAAAAGTTAACTGTTTCAGTAAATTCTTTGACTCAGTCCTTTTGTTATTGTTGTTCCCTCCCATTTGAATTGCTCTGAAATATGCCTATACATACATCACATATATATCAAACTATGCCTATATATATATACATCGCATATATACCAAAATTATGACCTTTGAAAATAAAGTGCATGTTAATTCCAAAATATGTTTAGGAGTTCACATTTTTCCTTTTAATTTGTATATTGCTCTTAAATATGAATACATACCCTCCATCCATATACCACAATTACAAAGTCTGAAAATAAGTGGTAAGTTAATTCTAGAACCTGTTAAAGGATTTACATTATAACAGCATGGCTGCTTTTTAAATTATATTTTAATTCATTTTTTATTATTGGCATTTTATTTAGTGTCATTAACTTTATTATATTTTTAATTTGCACTATTTATCCATAACTAGTATTATTTAATGTTCATTTTGTTGTTGCTTTTATGATTGCTCAGGCTTTAAAATATGTGACTCCAATTCATAAGTTTATGTTGAGGTATTAACAGATAGCTTTGATAGAGTATAGAATTTGATGTATACTTTAAGGTGTTTCCATCATTTTTACTATTATTGTATAAAATTTCATTCTTCATTGTATTTGTTTTATATAGCTTATTATTTTTTAAAAAATTGTAGTCTTTATTTTGGAGCAGTTCTAGATTCACAAACATACTGGACAGAAAGTACAACTTTTTTGTTCTATAATGGACAGCTTTCCTAGCATGTTCCTCTGAAAGGGATCATTTGCTACAGCTGATGGGCCTTCATTCACAGATCATTAACAATTATCCTTTAAGACAACTAGCATAAGAAAAAAGAATTGTCTATTTGTCTTTATTCCTTAATTTTTCAAATTTGTCTAACTTTTCCTTAATTTTGCATATATTGTGAAGGTGCAACATTGTACTTAGATGTTACATCTTTTCTACTCGAAGAATTTCTTTGAGAAATTATTTTTAGTTTCCTTTCTTTTTCTTTGTTTGTTTTGATGGTCTTTTGAGGTTTCTCTGTAGCCCCAGCTGGTCTGGAACTCACTTCATAGAGCAAGCTGGCCTTGAACTCACAGAGCTCTGTCTCCATCTGCCACCATGCCCAGCTTTTTTTTTTTTATCTCCGAGTGTAGAGAGATGAATTATAAACACACAGTCATGAATTAACAGATAAAAATACTCCTCCCTTTTCTAGCCCTCTTATCATTGCTTCTTCTTCAGTATGTGTCTTTATTCTCTTTCTGCTTTTAAAGTGTTCTGTCATGTGCAATAAAGAAGACTTCCACCTTTCCTCTGGGGAGATTGGAAGCCATTTCTGGGTTTGAGAAAAGGAGTGTCCATCTTCTCTGGATAATTCTAGAAACCTTGTTAGGATCAAAACAAATTAGAACAGTAAACAAAGGAGACAGTTGGCAGGGTATTTTAATAGATGTTGTTTCCAAGTTGCGATGCCTTATCTATTTGTCTTGCATGTAGTCCTTTAATGGGTCATCTCATCAGTTTAGCTGTTATGGTAAAGGAACCATGCGTATGTCATCAAGATCCCTTCTCAGATGACTTTAAATGCAGGGTACCCCAAATGTGGAAAGGGACAACTTATTCAGTTGGACGTTATTAAACTATTAAAAGTAGAGTGGAATTTTCCTTGAGAAAATGGAAGAAATACTGCTTGTGGGAAAACGAACTGGCTGGCCATGCCCTGGGATTCTGGCCCACTGTGAGTTCTTTTCCTTACTTATATCTCACATTGGAAAAACTTGCTCCCCCAATCGTGAAAGCCACCCCTTTGGAATTCCATTCTTCTTGCTTCTCTTGTCTCTTTCTCAGCACACACATACAGAGAGACACAGATAAACACACACACACACACACACACACACACACACACATACACACACACACACACACACACACACACACAGAGACACAGAGAGAGAACCCTACTGATTACTTTTCTTGCGAATGCTGACTGACATAAAATATATAAATGATCAGGTTGTGGATATTAATCTTATAATTGGAAACCTGTGTTTACTATATCTATACCAATAACTATATATTAACATGCGATATAAATTTAGTTTGCATTCTATATGCTATAGAACTTGACTATTCAATAAAAAAGAGATTTATGTGATCATTTAATGTCTGTGTGGCTATACTAAATGAAAACTCTTATTATTTACTCTTATTTATTTATTTAGTCTTATTTCCATATGATTACATTTTTAAAATTTTGGTGAGTGTACATATGTGTCATATTTAAGTTTATTTATTTATTTATTTATTTATTTATTTATTTATTTATTTATGGTCTTTTTGAGATAGGTTTCCTCTGTAGCCTCAGCTGGCCTGGAACTTACTATGTACCAGACTGGCTTTGAACTCATACAAATCAACCTGCCTCTGCTCCTGAGTGCTGGAATTAAAGGCATACACCACCACATATTTTAAATAATTGTATTAATACCAAATTACAAACACTTAAAAGGAGTTAAGATAATGTATCTAGTGTTCAATAAACATATGTGACTACATTAGACTACATTTATTTGAGAATTTTATGGTTTTAGAAATTGCTCTTAAAGCATTTATTGTTTAATATGTCAAACTTACTTTATTAATTTTAAATGGATGCATATTTACATTCATATAGCTTATAAAACATCACTATAGCTGCTTTAGAAAATCATAAATAGAAAGGTTCAGAACATTATTTGACAAAATAATGAATTCTACTCCTCAAAGAACTTTCGGAGATTAATCTAAACTCCATTCCTTTTTAAAGAAAATTAAATGACCCCATTTTCTCTGTTCATTCATTATTTATGCAATATCCTCATATGATTTAATGGTTTGTTTCAAAGTAAAATGTGCAAAGTCCTTTTCAAGTGAAAATATTGCTAGCTGAAACTAGGCTAGCTGATAGGCATTTGAGCATATAAACAGACTTTACTAGTACGGTGAACTCTATACCTCACCCTTAACTTACTGATATTTCAGCGGGCAGGGTCATTTTATGAATGCAAGGTGTTCATGGCCTGATCAAGTCATCTTCCACATATTAAAGATTTCTGCAAGTTGACATTTGAAAAGAAGAGACAGATAATAAAGGCGGGAGGGAGAGGTGGAAATCTCTTCGTTGTTATCACAGCTGTGAGGACTGTTACTACTGAAAGACATAGCAATATATTTCATTTTTGACAAGCATTCTCTGTCAAATGATGACATGTCAGCATTCAGTGATATTTTGAAAAAAACTGTCAAGTGCAATAGAGAAAAGAATCACTAGTTTAGCACTTGTTAAAACAAAGCGTCACAAAAGATTTCTGAATACATTTGATTTCATTAAACCTAAGAGCTTCATTTCTTCTCATTCTTAAGCCTATTTTGTCTGCTGAAGGGTAGTTTTGTTTTCATTTTGACTTGCTCCTTCTCCACATGCATTTACTGCTACAACTAACAAGTGAAATATCTCAAACCCTCAATTGCTATTACTAAAACCTGCATTCAGGAATCAAGTCAGATAGATCAGTGTGGGAAGTTAGTCCTTGAGCTTTCCTATGTATTTAAAATTTGTGCCTTTGAAACCCTCCTAACATGCACTGCATTTTCTTTTATACTAAAATCAGAAAACATGATAATTGTATCCTATGAAACAATTGAATGTACAGTGATAAAAGGAAGCAATGTAATTCAGGGCAACTGATTTTCTTGCATGTGTGTGCATGTGTGAGGATTCCTTCAAAGTTATTCACTGTGTTATGGAGATGGTAATAGGACTTTTATTTAGCATACTCTCCAGCACATAGTAAGGCACAATGGTTTCTCTATTAGGCATCATGTAAATTTAAGTGCTCTATGTGCAGTATTTAATCTAATGAAGGTTCTCATCGTCAGAATTGATTTAATGAATCATAGTAGCTGAAAAAATATATCCTTTAGGCATATCGTCTTCAGTTCAGAAGTCCAATTGGTACAAAAGAAAATCATTTTAAATGAAAACGGCCGAGCATATAGAGATGCAAGCACTGAATTTCCTCTCAGGCCATGGCATTGCCAGAGACTTTCTGAAGCAGAGTTTTCAGGCAGAAATCAAAAGCTGCTTTCTGTTGAACATATTGTAACATTGCTATTACATTTCCATCTGCAGAATCACCAGATAATAGGGCTGTGTAGAATTCAGTCACTTACATTTTGGTCAGAGAAACTGAGAAGTAAATCTTAACTAGTAGGTAGAATTAAGATCTGAGATACAACCTGCCTTTATGTTGTGAATTAACAAGTGAGCTTTATTATGTACCATCTTTTATCCTATTGGATGATTTCAGAGAGATGATCTTGAAGCAATTTCTGTGATGCTCTATATTTAGGGCATATAATTATGTCCCTAACCGCAAATTTAATGTCAATATATGGTTCTTGTGAATGTGGTAGCTTTATTAGTAGAAACCCATGTCAATCTCTACTATAATTTGCTATAAAAGTTACTACTGGGGGAGTTGGCAGAGGTTCTGGGGTAGATAGGACCAAAATTTCTTGAATAAATGTATGAAATTTTCAAAAAAGTTTTTAAAATATTTTTTCTTTTCTTTCTACCTATTAGTAATATAATACTGAGTAATTTTTGCTTAAACTTTACATGGTGTACCAGTTCCATCACTGCAGCCTTAACTTCAATTTCCTCACTTTTAAAGAGTTTTCTTCTGCACAATATATGATGATAGTGGGGAAAAATCTATGCTTACAATAGAGGAGTTCTAATTTAGTAATACTACTGACATCTAATAGTCTTACTACTACACTGGGGTTGTAACTGCCATCAGAGTATTTGCTGTTATTCAACATTCATTCTTTATGTTCTTTCATAAAACTTCAGTTCCTATGATATATATATATATATATATATATATATATTAGCATACATGAGGAGGAGTGAGTGTGTGGGTGTGAGTGCTTGTTTATTTCTGTCCTTCATATCTGAGTATTTTTATTGACACCCACATGCACCCATTAAGTTATGACTAAGTCTTCAGCAAGTTATAATTGATCAATTTTAGTCAATTGTATCTTTCACAATGACAACAACTTCTTAACATCTATAATTGTACACGTATGGAATCATGTATGTGCTTATTTTTAATGCCTGTGTATTTTCATAATATAAGCTTGTTTAGAAACATATCCTGAGTTCATTCTTTTTTATTGCTGAATAATTCTAGTCTATGTTTACTTTATTCTCTTCAACTTCTTGGATTATTTCCATTTTTTCTCTTTATACCTTTATTTTCAACTAAGATAGATAGATAGATAGATAGATAGATAGATAGATAGATAGATAGATGATAGACGGATATATATATATTTAAACATTCTTTAATAGAGTCTTAGGAGGCATATGCTTTCAGTTACCTTGGAACACACATAGGAATAGAAAGAATAATTGATGAGGTAGATTTATGTTTAATGCTACAGGAACTTCCTAGTAGTTTTCAGTGTGCTTGAGACACTTCACAATCTCTGATGAATGTAGGATCTCTCTCTTTATTCCAGGTGTTCATTAGACATTTACAATCATCTGATTTTCATCATTTTTCTGATTGTGAAAGTATCCTTATATGTTTTATATGTGTTTCCATGTGTTGTATTTTTACATATTCACCTTATAAATATACGATAAACACAAATGCAGTTCTTTTTTTTTAATTTTTATTTATTTATTTATTTATTTTTATGTGTATGAATGTATTGTCTGCATGCAGGTCTGCACACCCGTGTCGTGCGATGCCGCGGAGGTCAGAAGACGGTCTCGGATTCCCCTGGAACTGGAGTTCTCCTGGAACCGGAGTCACAGACGGTTCTCAGCCACCATGTGGGTGCTGGGGATCGAACCCGGGTCCTCTGCAAGAGCGGTCGTCGCTCTTAACCGCTAGGCCATCCCTCCAGCCCCAAACACAAATGCAGTTCTTAAGACATTGAGTAGGGGCTGGAGAGGACCTGGGTTCAATCCCCAGCACTCACATGGCAGCTGAGAACCATCTTTAACTCCAGTTCCAGGGAAATCTGATACCCTCTTCTTACCTCCGAGGCATTGCACAACATGGGTGCACAAACTTACATGCAGACAGTAGATTCATACACATAAAAAATTAAAAAAATTAAAAAAGACACTGAGTATACTTTACCTCTTATGTATCTGTTATTAGTCATGTATTTTCTTTGGTAAATTGCTTATTTAAAAACTGTTGTTTTCAAATTCAGCTAATGTTTTTCATTGTTCTATTTGAGCTAATAAAATGTTTAGATGGATTTTTTTTGAGTCAGGGTCCCATGCACCCCCAGCTGTCCTGGAACTCTTTATGTAGACCAAGCTGGCCTTGAACTCACAGAGGTCTGCCTGCTACCACCTTCCAAGTGCAAAGGTGGGTGCCACAGAGGGGGCTACAGGGAGACCCTGTCTTAAACCAACACCAAAAAAAAAAGGAGAAAAATTAGGATGATTTTTAAAAACCTCTAGTGAAGATCAATAAGCCAGTGAATGTACTTCTTACAGGATGAATATTTTTCCTACCCTAATACAGAAAGTTTTGCTTCTGTTTCAATTATTTATTTTTAGAAGTACTTAATTCCATCTTTTGATGTCATTTTGAATTTCCTTCTTCAGAGGTTTAAAATTTTTATTGTAGAGATCATTGGTATCTTTGGTTAGGTTTGTTCTCAGGTATTTTATTATTTTTGAGGCTATTGTGAGTGGGAAGGTCTTCTTATATTCCTTTTCCACTTGTTTATTGTTGGTGTAAAGAAAGGCTACTGATTTTTCCAGGTTAATTTTTTATCCTGCCATTTTACTGAAACTCTTAATCGTTTCTAGAAGTTTTTTGGTAGAGTTTTTAGCATTCCTTAGGTGTAGGTCATTTCAATCATCTGATGTTCCTTTAATCACGTGTGGCCGCAATCCACACGATATTCTTCCCTCTTAGATCTGGGCTGGCAGTTCTACAGGACTGCAAGCTTCAAGGCTATCTCCTGCCTGCAGACTGACAGTCTCTAAGCTTAGCTCTGGCAAGGCTGGGGGAGGGGACCACGAAAAAGTTACCTGAGGGGGAAAGAAAGACAGACAAGGACTCAGAGAATGTCCAGGAGATAAAACTCCCTCATTTATTCACGCCAGCAGTGTGTTTATATACCAAAAGTTACTGAGTTCTGGAGGGGGGCAGGCAGAAGGAGGGGCAAGTTTAGCTGCAAGTTTGGGATGGACCCTAGACTATGTCAACCACATTTGCAACTTTTCTCTGCCCTGGACTTGTTGGAGCAGAAAACCCTTTCAGTATTTTCCTTTCAAAAGTTGAAGTGTTAGCTGGGTGTAGGTACTGTTTCTTTTATTTCTAAATCTTGAGGCCTCTCCTTAATCACTTTAATCTCACTTTTTAAATTGTTTACATGTAAATAGCTAGGCCTGTCCTTAATCACTTTAATCTCCTTATCAAAGGGAGCCTCTCCTTCACATGCCTTGGCCCTACCTTTAATCTTCCTTGTGTATTTTTCAAATCCAAACTACATTCTGCATTTTTTATGCCCCATCTGCTCTTTTTCACTGTAGATCTGCATAATATTCAGCATTAATAGTCATGCCACCATTTCTACATTAGGCTGTCTTGAAATATCTGCTGCCAAAGACATTAGTCCATTGCTTTTCAACTTATCATCAGGCAAGCATTTGTGCTATGGGCAAACTGCAGCCAGACTCTTTGCCAAAATATCTCAGTTGCTGCCTAAGTCTGGAACTACAGTTTTTGCAGCAATGCTTTCTTCCAGGCTTCTACTAGAATGACCAATTAAACTCTGCTTACAGTAGCTTTTCTAGCCCAAAGCTCCAAAGTCTTCCACATTTCTCCAAACATCCATATGGTCAGATTCTTCACAGCTAACACCCCAAATATTGTATTACCAAATTCTGTATTAGTCAATTTTCTGCTGCTTTGATAAAACCACCATGACAAAGGAAACTTATAAAATGAAGAGTTTATTTGAGCTTATGATTGATGGTTCCTGGGAATTAGAGTCCATTGTGGCAGGAGGCATGGTGGCCAGAGTTGGAGCAGAAAGCTGAGGTTCACATCTCCAATGAGCACAGTCCAGGGAGAGAGAGACTGGAGACTGGCAAGGCTTGTTAAACTCACTAAGCTTGCCGCTAACTGGCATACTTCCTCCAGCATGGCCACACCCTCTAACACCTCCCAGGACAGTGCTACCAACTTGGCACAAAATGTCTGAATACTTGAAGCCTATGGGGGACACTTTCATTCAAACCACCACAAGCTGTAACCCCAAACTGGCTTTTGACAAACCAGAAAGTTGATTTTTCTGAGGTGGGAATTAATTTTAACAAAAAGGAATATCTTGGTGGTGTAGGAGAACTTGAGTTACAGGTAACAGAGCTTTTGTTAAAAGGATCATTCTCTGAGCACAGAGGTAACAGAAGGCTATAACTGATGCCAGTGTGTCGAAAACTGACCATAAGAGATGCAAAGAGACTGATTGAGTATGTAACTTTGCCCTTAAGTGGTGGAAC
Source organism: Rhizomys pruinosus (assembly GCA_009823505.1). NCBI lineage: Eukaryota > Metazoa > Chordata > Mammalia > Rodentia > Spalacidae > Rhizomys > Rhizomys pruinosus. The sequence goes on from VZQC01007311.1 coordinate 1,392,825, forward strand.
TCTAGAAATGACAAAACAGAAGTAATACCTTTTCTCCCATTAAAACATACAGGTATGTGAGTGACAAAGTCTCTAAAAGTAATATTGTTTGTCCTACACATAAAAACATACAAAGGTATGCGGATGACATCTTTTCTAAGAGTAACATTCGTTATCTTCTACAAGAAAACATACAGATATTACTTGATACCCCTTTTAACATAGATGGTGTTTTTTACGTGTACCCCCAAAGTCCCAAGCCTGGCTGGAGAGATCTGTGCATATAACTACATTGATGAGACAAAGTTTAGTCACAATTGTCCCATGTAGGTTTTTTCTTTAGCCAGCAGTCTTCAGGCTTTTTTTTGGGGGGGGGCAGGTAAGAAAGAGGAGTAAGCTATTTTTGTTGTTGAAGATAGCACCTAGGTTGTCTCAGTCATTTTCCAGCAGGAGTCTGGCTACTCAGCTCTGGCTTTTAGTGGATTATGCCTGGAAGCAAAGCAAAAAAGTGGCTGCAGATGGCTTATCACAGAGCTGGAATCTTGGCTTTCAGGGGTGCCTTTGGCAATTTTACTGATGGAACATGAATAGTAAGAGCATAGGCAGTTAAGTAAACATTATTTATTATACTAGGTTGTGCTGCTGCCATTGCTCAGGTAGTTAGAGATAATATATTTTTTGTTATATTACTGTGGGTAGATAATACCTCATTTATCATTTCAGTAGATAAATGGATGAAGGCTTATTAAAGTTATTCTTAAGAATAACATATATTAGCCCTTTAACTTTAAGTTGGAAAAACAGAATAATATATTATGTTAGTACTTGAAATTATCCATGGCCCTGTTTTACCCCTACCTTTAGGTAGATTTATTGGGCCTGATTTTTAGCTTAATAAAAGAGAGCTGTAATATATTTTACTGATGTAACTGGCTGTTGGGAGAAATTCCAGCCAGTATAGTACCTGGCCTTGATACATATTTAATAGATATTTTTGAGAAATAGAATATCTTTCCAAGAGATTTTATGTCTTTTAATGTAAGAAAGAAGTTAAACCATCTTTTGTAGGGCATTACATTAATTTTACCTTATTTTAAGAGAATATATATTTTTTTCTGAAAACCATAGTACCACATACATACCCATATGGGAACCGATGTTCTGAGGCTCATTGTTGATGCAGAGATGAAATACTGTCTTTTAAAGCTAAATTATCTTGTAGATAAAAGGGGATATTACAGATAACATTATACAAGGACATTGGATATACATTAATGTCAAGGTTGATACCTGGAAATTTAGTATGGATTAGAAGTAAAAGTAACTTGTAGTTTACATACATTTAAGTGTGACAAAATTTTTATGTCGACAGTATTAGACCAGTTTTTTTTTTCCCCTTTGGTCTTTTTGAGACAAGGTTTCCCTGTAGCCACAGCTGTCCTGGAACTCACTCTGTAGACCGGGCTGGTCTTGAACTCACAAAGATCTGCCTGCCTCTGCCTCATTTTTAAACAACATAAGTAACTTTGTTTACCACTATCCAATTTGTGAATAGATTCTGAACATTGTGAAAATAAGTTAGAGGAACCTTGATTAAATATACATTGTGATCTTTAAGTTACCTGATTAAGACTGGATCCTGTAGAAATAAAGTTTATACATATATAATTTTAAGCATTAGATATGTTTGTAGACAATTCCCCAGGCCTGCTGGGGAATTTCATGGTCCAACCGTGAACAAGAGGGTGAGAGGTGCAGACTCAATACACAGACCCTGGGAATCAGGTGAACGAAGACAGAGGATGAACTGTCACAGACTCATTTATTGGGGGGAGAGTTGGGGTTTATGTACTGTCCCATTCCTTCTCTCCTCTTAGTGCAGTGTCATGTGCCTTGTGATTGGTTCAGGTCTGCAGCTCAGCTGCTTGTATGGTCTTGCCTGCCTAGGGTAGGTTAGGTTGATGAGGGACAAGCTCTGTGTATGTATAATTCTCATCATACTGGCTACTACATTTCCACACTTTGTATTTAATTTTTTTGTGAGGAGTGGTCCAGTGGGAGCTCGGGTGCTATGCCTGAACCTTGTTGGCCCCACCTCAGGCATTCCTACATTTTGACTGCATCTTTCTTAGATTGCCCTGGTTTTGCAGAGTCTTACTGGTCTTTGATTGGCCACCCAACAAGGGGAGAAGCCAGGAGTGGTACCCTGGAGGGGAGAGACAAGCTCATTCCTGTGAACTTTGGATGGATGAGAATCAGACGTGAATGACCTCATTAGGAGGGGCACATGCAGAGTCCCTATTGACCATTGCTGAGAGGACCTGGGCCATTTTTTTGTTGACCTGGCATTGGCTGTGGGCAAAATGAAACAGACACCTGAAGAGAAAAAGGCAGAAAAGGGCCAGGGGGCAGAGGATGTCCCAGGTGACCAATGTAGAAGGATCAAAAATTTACTTTAGCTTATACCACACCTGTGAAACAAAGCTAGTATCAAAGGCTATGACCTTGGGGTGGGTAGAGTTAAGGGAGATAATTTGACAACAAAGGGTCAAGGTGTAGTTAATAAACTGTTGTGACCAGGGGTCTTTAATAATGTCACCAAGTTCACGATATAGATGTGCAATATTGAGTGGGTCAGGCAGAATGAGGAAAACCTGGGGTTGCAACTCATCTCTCCCTCTCATTATGTGGCCTTCAAATCCTTGAAGGAAGTTACCACAGTTGGCATTTCCAAGATAGAATGATCTCTGATAAGGGGTGTTGTATTGGGTCCACAGCACCATGATTTTAATGGAATTTACTTACTGTTCAATAAATCTGACAAGTGAGTTAAGGATGGGATGAATGAGACACAAGCCAGAGCAACCAGAAGGTTAAGTCCACCGGCAGTTCCAGGAAGTCCTCAGCTCTCAGCAGAGAAAAAAACTGGCTCTTTTTTTGGGGGCAGGGTCTTGACCCTAAACTACCTAGCCAATTTTTAGCTCCTTTTATCACATTACCCTCTGAGGAGGTTACCCCAATTGCCAAGAGGGAATTGGGGCACCAACTGCTCTGACTTCTTCCATGCCATAAAGGGGTGTAGGAAGTGGTGACTGGGGTACCCCTGCTCAGTGGATCTATCTAAAAGACCCCAAAAAGTATAGTTACAGAGAGAACAAAATACTTGATTAGTGCCTGTGAAGTGGAGAGTAGCTACGTACATTTTTTAGGCAGGGAACAAAGAAAGGAACAGGGTGAATTAAATGTCCAACTTAAAAGTCCATTGGAATCTCTCAATGAGGGGTTCCAAAGCATCCATTATTGGGCTTCTCCTTTCGTTCATTTGTCCATAGTGTCTGGACTCAACATCTGCTTTCCAGGAATTTTTGATAGTCACAGTGTGAGTTTTCCCTTAACTGCTTAACAGAAAGAGGAAACTTTATTATTTGGTAACAACAGATCTCATATGACTTTACATGACTTAAAATCTTTAAGACGTTAAAGGAAATATAATGATTACTTATCTTTTGGTTATACTTTTCTTTTGGGTGTATAAGTCCATACAGTTAGCCCAGATTAACCAACTTTTGTATTTTCAAGGTGAGTTGATGATCTGGTCATCAGGGGCCACTTGAACTTTTGGGCGAGAGGACTCTGGCTCCTCTTGGCTTTTCATTTACCAGTTCCATCCATCGGAGGATAAAGTCCATCCACACGAGGACAAAGTCAGGTCTTTCTAGACCAGGCTTCCCTTTTTAAAGACTTTCCTCTTTACAGACTGGACACTGGCTAGAATCCTGTTAGTGGGTCATCAAGACTTCCCTGCCTAGGAGGACTGGTGATTCACAGTTGCAGAACATTTCAAGAGATGCTCCCAGACATAGTCCCCCAGGACTGTTTGACTTCAGAGGGCAAGGAAGAAAGTTGTTCCTTAGGTCCCTCAGCCGATTTTGGTATGGGCATTTAAGTATGGTTGTTATCCATTGAGAAAGGCTAAGTTACAACAGCCTAACACCTTTGATTCTATATAATATTCTAGATAAAGCTAGGACAAAAGTTCAAGCAGCCTTATATAATACTGACTGGAGCAGGGACTTAACACCATACATTAAGCAGACATAACCCACAAGATCAAATTAAACAATTTCAGGCTTATTTTAAATGTAAAACTGTTCACTACAATGACTACAAATGGGAACAATCTTTTTCTTTTTCTGACCCTTTTTCCGATCCTGATTTATAGTTTTCCAAAAAGATAGGAGTTGTAACACATACCAGAAGACAGGAAATAAACTGATAAAAACTACCAAGTCCATCCAAACTGTCTTCTTTTGGACTGGTCCAAAAATTCATTGGTAGTTAATTCCAAAGCAAGCAAGTTAACTTACACGATCCCTTTTGAAAGTAGGCATGAACCAAATTTTAGGCCTTGAAATGCATTTTTAAATATCAATTTTTAAAGTTTGCACATGCATATCTAGTCTGGCATGCCAAAATGAATGATTCTGTGCACATAAAGGATTGAAACTTGAAGCGGCCACTTTGTTTGACAAAACCAAATGAGACAGTTATAATGACCAAATTAAAAACACACACAAAAACTTAGATGTATGCTTAGACACACAGAAGAACAGTTACCATAAACATAAGATGCAGCAAGACACAGTCAAATGAAAAGAGGAAACATAGCACACTCAGAGCCAACATTCTATCATTCCCAGAACCAAAAATCCAGACCACTTGCCTGGATTCCAAATCACTGAGGTGAACCCCATGTTCGCACTTTACCAGTGGAGAGTTAGGGTGTCCCCCATCTCCACGCTCAAGGAGCAATACTGCATCCCATTTCTCCTAACCAACCACCCCAGACCAGGAACTTGATTTTAAACAAAACCAAAACAAAAGTAAAAAGAATTGAGCTACTTCATACCCAAAATACAGCCATCCAAACGAGATGTCGCTAGTCCCTCTGGTGGGAGAGAGCTTCCTGGGCCCCCCTCCAAGGGTATATTAGTGGGTTGGTGAATGAGTATCCCTAGCAGGGTCAACTGAAGGGAGTTTGGGGTGGGGGGACCTTCCTTGTCCTGGTGAAACTCAGGGACACAGGGCATGGCTAACTTCTCAGTGTTCTTGTGGCAGGCTGAGTTATGCTCATGCAGAACATCTTCCACTGAGGAGCCCTTAAGGCATGCAATTATGGCAAGAAGGGGCAATGTAAACAGCCTCCTCACAAATGAATCCAAGCCCTGGGATTTCATTTTAAGGCCATCTGTCTGGAGGAGAGCCTTAAGGGCAGCCATCTGTGGCTCCCAAACATAGGTAGGGATGTTCCCCATGAGGGCAAGAAATGGGAAGGGAGGTTAAGTGTTAGAGGGAAGAACAAATGAAGCAGCAGTGGCACAGGAATGTAAGTCCCTAGCCAAGGGCAAACACACAGAAAACAAGTAGAGAAAAGGAGAGATGGGTTGGAGGGGCAGGTGCTCACCCTAACATCAGCCAAAAAACAAAGTACACAAAAGGGGGCCTACTTGCCGATCAAGGAAGGGGGTGCTTCGCCAGCACTGAGGGGTCAAAAAACCATGTTGGGCACTAGATGTATACAATCCCCCAGGCCTGATGGGGAATTTCGTAGTCTGACCAAGAACAAGGGGGTGAGAGGAGCAGAGTCAAGACACAGACCCTGGGAATCCGGTGAATGCAGACAGAGGGTGAGCTGTCATGGACTTGTTTATTGGGGTCAGGGAAGGTTTATGTACTGTTTGCATTCCCTCTCTCCTCTTAGTGCAGTGTCCTGTTGCCTCATGATGGGTCCAGGTCTGCAACTCAGCTGCTTGTATGGTCTCGCCTACCTAGGGCAGGTTAGGTTGATGAGGGACAAGATCTGCACATGTGTAATTCTCAGCATACTGGCTACTAAATATATTACAAATTTTAAATGTATAACTTTAAAGTATAAATATTACAGAATGGGTTCTACAGATCCTATTGTGTATTGGTGGGTCACATCCAGTAGATGACAATTCATACTTAATAAAACTTTGGAAATTTATATTTACCCTTTATAAACTAATTAATTTATCAGCTGTTTAAATAAACTAGCAGAACTGAGTTAGGGAAAAAATAATTTTGGTTTTGGAGTTAGCCTTTAGTAATTTTATGTAAATAGAAAAATCACAAAAATTTATTTTTAACCAAAACCTAAAAATGGCAAATAGTTGTTAAAGAACATAAATTAGTTTTAATTAATTTTTTGTTAGACCAAGATAGCTTCAAAATCTTCATACAAAGTTGTCTTTCTGAAATACAATGGTATTAAATTTTGACAGACGTGGATTAAGATGACTTGTTATTTTTGCTTGGTGGTAGATTACAAAATCATGTGGTCTGGGGACCTTTGAATTTTAAAAATGGTAAAAATAATCTAAAAGTCTCCAAGATTAGTTAGGACCTTTTTATTAATTAATTTTAGAATAGCTTAAGATCCTTTATTAATTGATTGACCTGAAATGCCTAGGATTTATTAATTGATCAGTTGTGTACAACACATATAAAGATGTTTTTTGGGTAGCCATGTATCAGAGTTAAAGAAGCATGCTTGGGATCAAATTTAACTTAATCGATTTAAATGGCCATTTTAAAATATATATCTCGAGATAAAAACTGATGTTTAAGGAAAAGTACAATTACCTCAATTCTGAACAAGTATCATAAGAAGGAACAAAATAAAGTCCAAAGGTATATTTTTTTAGTATCTTTTGGAAAAACATAAATCGAAAATACCTGCAACCATACTGAAACTTTCTGATCTGTGTGAAGCACCTTGGGAAACATAGTTTTTTGGCCTGGAAGGAAAGGAAGTAAAAATGGCCACAACAAGAAGTTGAGACTGCAACAGGCCCAAGGAACTCTGGGAAATGTAGTTTTGCTCTTGAGCCTGGTGGCTTTTTCTTTCCCGAGAAATGATTTTAGTTATAAATTTTTGTAGCTCTGAGTTAGGGCTACATTAATGGGAAACACCTGCAAATGAAGGCCTTGGTTATCCTGATCTGGTATGGTTTTTGTGCAGAGGGAAGTAGCTGAAGGGCTGGGTGCTTCTGGTCCGTTAAGAGAAAGTAGCTGACAAGGTAAGTGAGGTGCGGAGCCACAGCATGGGCCAAGTGGGCGGTGCCAGATGGGCGGTGGCATGGGGATGAAGGAGGACGTGCTTCTGCACACATCTGGGTCCCCATGCAACCTCATATGGTCCCCGCTGGCCCCCAGCCCAGCACTCTGGCTCCTCCTTGTGCCTGGGGCATGCCTCCAGCTCCTCCACCCTCTTGGAGGGCAGTGGAGACATTGCCAGAGCCATTTGTATGTTTTGATTAATCTGTTTTGTTGCCATCGGGTCTTCTGCCATGCCTGTTTGTTTCCCATGATAAAGAAAGGCAGGAAATGCTAGTGGTTAGGGAAAAAGGCAGTTCAAAATCTTTCCTCATGGGAAAAGAGAATTTTTTCATGGAGGTGTGCCAACAGCCTGGCTGTATAGAGGAGAAATACTGAAAATAGATTAAAAGATTAAACTCTCATGAAAGAGAAGATTTCAAAGAGATAGGCCTAAGCCTGGCTGCTACCCTAAATCCTACAACACGGGGGGGGGGGGTGTTACTTTCTCCTTCACAGTGAACCCTCAGAGATTTTCCCCTCTCATGGGGGGAAAGAGAGCTGAGAGAGAGAGGGACCCCCCCCCTCCGAGGAAATACCTTTTTTCTTCTTCCTTCTGTTGGTGGAGAGTCCAAGCCACATACTCTGGGTGCCAGTTTGGGGTCGTTTGTATTGTCTGATGTTCCTTTAATCACACATGGCCACAATCCCCATGATATTCTTCCTTCCTAGAACCAGGCTGGCAGTTCTACAGGACTGCAAGCTTCAAGGCTGTCTCCTGCCTGCAGGCCGACAGTCTCTAGGCTTAGCTCTAGCAAGGAGAGGGCCGGGGACAAAAGAAAGTTACCCAACAGGAAAAGAAAGACAGACGTGGACTCAGAGAAAATCTGGGAGATAAAACTCTCTCGTTTATTCATGCCAGCACTGTGTTTATATACTAAAATTTACTGTGTTCTGGTCAAGGAAGAGGGGGGCGGGTGGAAGTGAGGGGTGAGCCACCTTGGGGAGGCTACAGAGCTCCTGTTTGTGCAACAGGTAAACTAGAGGTGTGACATTTTGCTCAATACCTCAAGAGAAGGAGCTATCCTGTTCTAGAACTTTCCAGAGATAGCCAAGGCAAGAAAACAGTGCAATATCCCAGACCTTCCAGAGATGTAGATAACTCAAAGAGACAAAGGTATGCCCACAGAGATATTAGAAAACTCTCAGAGATTTTGCAGGACACGTCTTACAGGCCTTTGCCTCGAGCCTTAATAGTCCTTTAATTTCCTTCTCTTCTCTTGTCTTATTTCACTAGCGAGTGTTTCAAGCACTATGTTAAAGAGGAGTGGCAATAAGGGGCAGCCTTGCCAGGTTTCCACCTTTAAGGGAAATGGTGCCAATTTTTCTCTATTTAGGATGATGTTGGCAGTGGGTTTGCTATATATGGCTTTGATAATGTTGAGGAATGTTCCCTTCAGTCCAATTCCCTCTAGGACTTTAAACATGAAGGGATGCTGGATCTTATCAAAGGCTTTTTCTCCATCAATTGAGATGATTCTGTTGTTTTTGTCTTTCACTCAATTTATGTGTTTTATTTTATTTATTGATTTATGTATGTTGAACCATCCCTGCATCTCTGGTATGAATCCAACTTGGTCGTGATGGATGATGTTTTTGATGTGGGTCTGTATGTGATTTACAAGTATTTCATTGAGAATTTTTGCATCTATATTCATCAATATGATGGGTCTATAGCTTTCTTTTTTGGTTCTATCTTTGCCTGGTTTTGGTATTATGCTGATGCTGGTTTCATAGAAGGGAAGAATTCCCTCTGCTTGGATCCTTCTGGCCAGAGTGAGTAGTAATGGTTGTAGGGCCTCTTTAAATGTTTTACAGAATTGTACTGTGGATCCATCTTGGCCTGGGCTTTTAAAGTTGGGATTTATTTTATTTTATTTTATTTTTGGTCTTTTCGAGACAGGGTTTCCCTGTGCCCCAGCTGTCCTGGAATTCACTCTGTAGACCAGGCTTGCTTTGAACTCACAAAGATCTGCCTGCCTCTGCCTCCCAAGTGCTAGGATTAAAGACATGTGCCACCATGTCTGGCAAGCTTTTTTATTACATCTTCAATTTCCTCAAATATTATAGGTCTGTTTAAAGTGTCCATCTTTTCTTGGTTAAGCATTATTGGTTCCCAGGATTTCAAATATTCATCCATTTCTCTTAGGTTTTCAAATTTAGTGGAGTATAGGTATTTGAAGTAATCTCGTATGATTGTCTGGATCTTTACTTTGTCTGTTGTGGTGTTTCCCCTTTCATCATGACTACTATTGGTTTGGAGTTGCTCTTTCTTTCTTCTTCTTTTTCTTCTTCTTTTTTTTTTTTTTTTGGTTGACTGGGCTAGAGGTCTGTCTATTTTATTTAACTTTTCAAAGAACCAGCTTTTGGATTCTATGTATTGTTTTCTTTGTTTCCATTTCATTGACTTCTGCTCTGATTTTTGTGATTTTTTTCCTGTCTTTTGGATTTAGGGCTCATTTGTTGTCACTCAAGTGTTTTTAGCTGCGGTATTAGATCCTTTATTTTTTCCCTTTCTGTTTTTTTTTTTTTTATGTGGGCACTTAGAGCTATAAATTTCTTATGCTCATGGATTGGAAACATTAATATAGTAAAAATGTCCATTTTACCCAAATTGATATACAGATTCAAAGCAGTCCCAATCAAATCCCCATGAGCTCCTTCAGAGACTTTGAAAAAAAAATCTTTAAATTCATATGGAAAACAAAAGACCTTGAATAGCTAAACCAACACTGAGTAAGAAATGCAATACAGGATGGGTTGCTGTACCAGACTTCAAGCTATATTACAGGGCCATAGTAATAAATACAGCCTGGTACTGGCACAAAAACAGACCTGTTGACCAATGGAACAAAATTGAAGATCCAAACTTGAGCTCATACAATTTCGTCCACCTCATATTTGACAAAGGGGCAAAAATTCCTCAATGGAAGAAAGATAGTATCTTCAGCAAATGGTGCTGGCAAAACTGGATCACCATTTGTAGAAGAACAAAATTAAACCCCTACCTCTCACCCTGTACAAAACTCAACTCCAAGTGGATCAAAGATCTCAATGTAGCACCTGAAACCCTGAAGGTGGTAGAAGAAAAAGTTGGCAACACCCTACAAGACATAGGTGTAGGAAAAGACTTTCTAAATCAGACAGCAGCTGCACAGGAAATAAGGTCAACAGTCTACAAATGGGACCTCATCAAACTCAAAAGCTTCTGTACAGTGAAAGAAACAACCAAGGAAGTAAAGAGAAAACTCACTGAGTGGGAGGAAATCTTCACCAGTGATTCATCTGACAGAGCATTAAAGTCAAGAATATATAGACTACTTAAAAACCAAAGAAGTAAGAAAACCAATGACCTACTCAAAAGATGGAATAAAGAGCTGAATAAATACTTCACCAGTGAGGAAGTAAAGATGACTAAGAAACGTCTTTTTTTTTTAATTTTTATTTATTTATGTGTATGAATGAACTGTCTGCATGTAGGTTTTTGCACCCGTATCCTGCGACGCCGCGGAGGTCAGAAGAGGGTGTTGGATTCCCCTGGAAGTGGAGTTCTCCTGGAATTGGAGTTTCAGACGTTTCTCAGCCGCCATGTGGGTGCTGGGGATCGAACCTGGGTCCTCTGAAAGAGTGGTCGGCGCTCTTAACCGCTAGGCCATCTCTCCAGCCCCAGAAACATCTTAAAAAGTATTCAGCATTATTAATAATTAAGGAAATGCAAATTAAAACCACTTTCAGATATCACCTCACTCTGATATGACTGGCTATGATCAAGAACACAAAAGATACCAAATGCTGGAGAGATTGTGGGGAAAGGGGGACCCTCATCCACTGCTGGTGGGAATGTAAACTTGTACAACCACTATAGAAAGCAGTGTGGAGAACCCTTAAAAGACTCAAAATGAACCTACCACTTGACCTGGTCATACCACTCCTGGGTATATACCCCAAAGACTCATCCTACCACAAAGGTACATGCACATCCATGTTTATTGCTGCTCTCTTCACAATAGCGAAGAGCTGGAACCAACCAAAATGCCCCTCAACTGATGAGTGGATGACAAAAATATGGTACATCTATACAATGGAATACTACTCAATGGAAAGAAAAATGGCATTATGAACATTGCAGGTAAATGGATGGAACTCAAAGCCATTATGCTAAGTGAAGTAACACAGTCCCGGAAAAACAAGCGGCAAATGGTCTCCCTCATTTGTGGATGCTAACACCAAATCCCCAGATGAAAGGCAAGCTGAACAACATAATTTTTATATTTCTGTTTATCTGAAAGCAACTATGTTGTTATAATATAAATCTCTTATTGGGCTCTAGAATCAATCCACCACTTAGTTTCAGACTCTGTAATTACTGTATATGAGTGGAAAGTACGTATGCATATTTTAGTGTAATATAAAATTAAAGGAGGAAAATGTGAAATCCTAAACATAAAAAAGCCTGAGAGAAACATGCAGGATAGTTATGGCAGAGTGCATGATCTGGGGTGGGGTGGGGGGAAGGGAAGAGGGAATATGTCTAAACTGAAGTGAGAAATGATGTCTGAAATACACAAAACTTCAATAAAAGCATTATATACAAAAGAAGCACTTAATTCCTAAACACATAAATGTTTAGACCTACGGGCTGTCTCAAAGCCATCTGTGTGTCTAATTGGAGTAGAGGTAGGCATTTGTCCATCTTATTCATTAAAATGTTCTGTGATTTTCATGTTGCAAATTAAATGTATGCTTTTTTCTAGATTTATAAGGTAAAAACTGTGGATCATGGACATGTCACTCTCTTCTGATTATTAAAGTTCAACTGTATCACTCAAATTATTTAGGTTTTTTAAATTGTCCCTATTTAAAATGTTTTTTCTTTTTGAATGTTCTTTGACTAGGGACTTCTTTGTAGTGTTTGTACTTAATTTTATTCTGTTAACCATCTGACTGATATTAACTTTTAATGCATTATATATATGATGAACATCTTCCATGTAATAATGGTCTTTTGTAATATAATGTGATACATATGATATGCTGGTAAATGATTTATTTTACTTTTTATTCTTGGGCAATAAAAATGTATATAGTTTAATTATTGGATGTAATAAATATTAGCTTTTGCACACTTGCTACAATTTAGGTGTGTAAAAAATTTGACTACTGTTATTTTTTTTTGTCTTACATTCTGTTTAATAGATATAAAATTGTATTTTGATATACTCAGGTCTTTTATAAGGGCCTCTTTTTGAGAACTTGATGTTTTGCTGTAAATTTCCCTTTTTCTATCTCTTTAGAGTTTACCTTAATATACCCATAGGCAACTTTATTATTAGTTTGGTTTGAATAGACTGTCATTTTGCTTTTGACTTTGCTTTTTACTTGATAAAATCTTAAAAGTGTTTCTTATGAACAACAAATGATTAGGTCTTTAGTTTTATAGATTCCAGTGTTGTAATTATTGTTGTTGCTTTTGCTGTATTTAATTCACTTCCATAAGTGAATTAAATTTTGATTTCCTAAATTTAATGTGTTCATTTAAAATTCAGGTAAGATAGCCTTAAAATTTGTTTAGAAGTAAAGATACACTTGCCCTTTGCCTTGGACAGTGTCAAGAATTCCTGTCTGCCATGATTTACGCAGAAGAGGAAGGGGCAGGGTTTTAGCCCCTCATGTCCATGTTTTGACCAACAGCATATTTTCTTGCAAAAGCTCAAGGGCCATAGCAACTAATGAGATCTTCACATCTAACTCATCCATGGAAGCCGAGATGATACTCATGGCTCCTACGTTAACACTTGAATAGGGCCTGGTGATGAAGCAACATGAAATTTTTAGTCAAGTACTTGGATAAAAGTTAAAACTTTTATCAGATTAATCAGAGTACGGTTACAAAATGAGGCTCTCAAACTCTGTATACTCAATTATTGTGAAGATCCAAGTATAATAAAATCACCACCATTTTCTCAAATTCCATGCAACAATATTCTGTCAAAGTTAATGACATCTGAAGTGTCCTGTCAAAACAATTGCAGCTCTGTTATGTGTAAAACATTAAGTAAGCTCCCTGAACATGCATTTTTATTAGGTTCACATTATTTTTCCCTATAGATGAACTTAAAAATAATTTTGTTTCTTAAGTAAGATGTTATGCATGAAAAACATGAATAATTTAAGACAATTGCTCATTTAAATGGTTGCTAATTACACCCTCCTGGTATAGTTATTGTATTATTACAATGCATTGAAGGAAAATGTGCCTTACTATTTGGACTTGAAAATATTTCTGACACTTTAATGAATACAGCATTTAGTTATACTTTACAGTTTTTCAGTGAGCCACAGAGGATTAAAAATGTCATTCAATGGTTGTAGATAATTAAACTGACTGGATATAAGAAGCTTCATATGGAAGTGAAAATTACATATGAATTTTGTTGAACTAGAAATGTGTTTTGCTAAATGACTTTAGATTTGTTACTTTTAAATACAAGAGGAAGGGAATCAAGGGAATATCTTGTTCTCACCTCAATTTGTTTCATTTGCATAAGCTATTTTATCTTTCAACATCAATTTCGATATTTCATTTTTGCTCTTGAATAAATTAAGTGTTATTAAAATAAATAAATGCCAAGTTTGAAATACCATTAAATATATTTTTATAAAGAGATAGATGGGAAATTGGGGCAAATATGTTATCAAATACCTCATAGATTAATATTTCAGACAAACTGCAAAGAAAATAACTTTAAGTTTTGTTTTTCCTATAAGACAATGTAAACATTTCTTGTGGCCCCAAAATAATGTTTTTACTTGTTTATATGCATAGTTGACTTTTCCTTACAGTCTTATGGTATTCTAATTCCTATGTTTTAATTCTATTAATGTTTACTTATTTTCACAAATTTGATTTTTGTTCCTTTCCCAAAGATCATTATTTTTTTTAATTCCAGTAGTCTTTATAGTCAACTTCCTGAGAGATTTCTGCTTGTTGTTTTTGTTTCAGTAATGTGCCTTTTATCTTTATTATTAAAGACTTAAATAATGACACATCCCCAAATGAGAGGATGTGTGATCAAGAAAAGTCTCTGGAGAACTCTATTAGTGTTCACATCTGGTTAAGAACTCCTATGAGAAAATGTCTGTGGTGGTTTGAATGAGAATGTCACCTATAGGCTCCAAGTATTTCAACATTTTGTCCCCAGCTCCTGGGGCTGGTTTGGGAGATCTTAGAAGATGTGGCCATGTTGGTGGAATTATGTCACTGGGGGTGGGCTTAGAGAGTTCAGAATCTTTGCCTATCTCAAGTAACACTCTGTTTCTTATGGGTGCTTGAAGATGTGAAGTTCTGCTTTCTGCTCTGGCCCTTCCTGCCTTCCCACCATGATGAACTCTAATTCCCTCTAGAAGCAGCAACCATAAGCATAAATAAACTCTTCCTTTGCAGCAACCATAAGCATAAATAAACTCTTCCTTTTGTAAGTTCCTTTGGTCAAGGTGGTTCTATCACAGAAACAGAAAAGTGGCAAATACAACCTCACAAAGAATTCTTGAAACAAGAAATTACAGATTATCTGTTTTCCTAAAGATGAGCCAAGCTGGTTAATGCTATTTTTTATATATGAAAATGAATTTCCCTACAAGGTTAAGTGATCAATCATATTCTTACCACATGCTTTAACTAACATCAAATAATTCAGTCAGATTAGATATTTTTCTTTTACATAACTTGACAAACAATATTTCACAATAGTTGACTAACCATGAGCACAGATGCCTTTGCTAAAGCCATGCTATTCTTTCATAAGCTCATAGTAAAAATAATTCTCTAAATAAAACACTTCCACAAATTTCAAGAATTTCTCCACTTGAAAAAAATTATTAGAATTTGTGGAATTTCATCAAATGGTTACTTACAGTAAAAAAATGTAGAAACACTTTAGTTGTTTTCAGCAAGAGACTAATAATATTAATTTAGGAAAAGCAAAGGAAAAATATTGGCATGTATGTTTCTTGGTATCAGTGTCATTGTATACTATGGAACATAACATATTTATGTTCCATAGTATACAAGTTAAGTACATAGTGTACTTCTCCTTTGTCCTTTTACTATAAAATATAGTTTATTCATACTCAAACCCACTCCCTCATTCTCCACTCCCACCTTGCTTGGCATTCTCTGAATTTATATCCTCTTATTATTTTTATTTTTTGTATTTTTACAAATATATTTTATTAAATGAAAATTTCAAATATATGTACGATGCATCTTGATCATATCTAACTCAATTCCCCAGTCTATCTCAACATGTCCCCTTCCCACCTTTATGTCCTGATTATAAAAAATATCTTCCTGAGTCCAACTAGTGTTGTCCACATGTTCATAGGTGTGAGGTAATCCACTGGAACATGGCAAACTAACAGAGACCTTATCTCTGAAGAAAATTAACCTTCTCTAGCAGACACCAATTGTCAACAGCTTCTCAGCCCAGGGTGTGGCTTTATGAGCCCCTCCCCTATCCATGTGGAATTGTTGACTGTCTTCATCATGTGGAGATATCTGCTATAAAAAGTGGTGCATATATGTTGGATTTATGCTGGCATGAACCCCAGGTAAAAGACAGACAGATACACCAGTCCTAAGGCCTCTCTGGGCATACTTACTTTAGAATCGTTCCAGGCTGTCCATTGATGGAAATAGGGCTGCAAGCACCTAGGATGGTCACGCCCTTTTAAATGTCTTGGGTGGGGCCTCAGGTAAAAGGGAAGCGTGGTTACTGGTTGACAGCTTCTGGAGGAAGTGGACATCTGTGCGTGCATTGGAATCCTGGGAGACACAGACCTAACAATAACCACAGCTGGTGTGAGTTCCTGAGCGCAATATCTATATCATGTACAGAAGACAGTGGTCAGAGCATTCTTCCTCATCATCTACTGTGGGACGGCAGTCCTGGGTTTGGGCTGTACTGTTCATGAGCAAAATGGGAGGCTTGGTGTCATGAACTTAATTGTTGTGCCCATTCCTTTTCTGGGTCTACCCCACCACCAGAGTGTTGTGTGGTGACGTGGAAAATCTGACACTGGGCACTGGGAAGTGATGTCATCGAAAGGGAGGGCTGCCTGAGCTAACCCTGCATAGCCATTTGCCCTGCTTGAATAAAGAGAACTCCTACAAGCTTTACTACCAGCCAGAGATCTCTGAGTTATTAGGCTATAGATCATGGAACTATTAATATTTCAGCTAGCTTTCTGTCTTGTGCAGACATGGGGCTGGTTCCCAGATTGGTTGGGTAGTTGTAGAGCCTAACAGCCAGGGGCCACAGGGTTTTGCACCTGTGGGGACCATGGAAACCAGCAGTTTCCTGGCTTGGTGTGGCTGGAGAGTTATCATCTCCCCAGCAAAGGCTTGCTCACAAAGCCACCAGCTTCATGCATGGTGTGGAGAGGCCAGCAGCTCCCTAGACATCATAACACTTATGAGAGCAAGAACCACATGCTGGCTCTCATAATCTTTCTGCCTCTTCTTCCATGATGTTTTCTGAGCCTCTGGAATGTAGACGCATGGGAGTTTGATACAGATGCACCACATAGGGTTGAACATCTAGCAGTTGTTTCTTCTTAGCTCTTTTTTAGTTATGAGTCTCTGCTTTAGCTGTTGCACAACTTAAAAAGAAGTTTCTCTGACCAAGCTTGAGAACAGCACTAATCTATGAGTATAAACAAATATATAGAAGACAGTTGGACACCACGTGCATTTAGAATTTAGAGTAGTAGATTCTCCTCTATGACCTATAGCAGATTTTTTTTTCCAACCATGGACTTCTGAGCAAGTATAAAGCATCATCTGTGAATTTCCTTTCATGGAGCAGGCCTCAAATCCAGTCAGAACATGGTTGGTTACCACCATAAGTCATATCATGTTTCATGAATTATGTTTTTTTCTTAGTAACTACTTTTAATTTTGTTATAAATTTTCTAACTTTATTTATAATTGAATATTTGCAAATTTCATACAATATATTTTGAAGCAATTTAAACCACCCTCCTCTCTCTGCACCTCTCCTAGACCTTCCCTGCCATTTATTCTGCCATATATATTAAGGCTTGTGGAGACAATAAAGTCCTATCAAATCTAATCTGTATTTCTCAAGTGCTCTTGAGTGTGGCTCTGTGTCTTGGAATCTATTATCTATCCAGCATCACAATGGTAAGGAAAACTCCCTCTCCTTTCCCAGCATCTATCAATGACCAATAGATTTTCACCTATGGCTGAGCTTCCTAACCATCCCCCATTTTTGTGTGTGTGTTTGTCTGTTTGTTTTTAAGACGGTTCTTAATGAAGTCCAAACTGGCTTTGAACTTATTATGCAGCCATGAATAATACCAAACACACCACCTGCTGCTCCTGCTTCTAGAATCTTCCTGAGTGCTGTGATTACCATTGGAGCTACCACACAAATTCCTACATTTCTATCTGGAAAAAATAATTGTTCCTTGATAATTTTTCATTCTATTCATTTTTTATCTTTTATTTGTTTATTTTAAGGGATTCTATAATATAATAGCACAGTTGTTTTCAGGTAACATTGATATTACTCAGTTTGCTGTACAATTAGGTAATTGGTGCATTTTTTGAAGTGAGCCAAATTATTAAGCATAAGCAATGAATGTAAGTAACATTCATGTAAAACCAATTTGCAAATATCTATGTCCAAATTTTGAACAACCCAAGGTTCTCATAGTCCAGTTGGAGAAGCTTGTATGCACAAGCATGTGGATCAGATAGGAGTCCAGTCTATATTGCTATAGTCTTGCGATTCACCCCAATCTCTCCACAGCTCTTACATTCTACCATGCCTCCTCTTCCTCAAGTTGTTCCCTAGGCTTTGGGAAAGGGGCACAAGTGAGTGAGAAGCAAAACCACCTATTTTCTCTGGAGGTGTCATTTTGGACTCTAGTCTGTTCAGGTTGTTCCCCTTCATGGGTTGACAGCTTATCTAGTGATTCCTTTTTAGTCATACTAACAAAGCACAAGCAATTGGATGTACAGGCATTTAAATAGTACTAATTATTATGGCAAGCTAAGCTGTGAGCATAGACACAGATGCTTGGATGGTATGCTAATCCACAAACTGTGGTTTCTCTGTAAAGGGTAATAAGTTCTTATTGTAGCTTATAACATCTCCTAACCACTGGAGGACAGAAACTTGTGGCATCACTGTGAGTTATTCTTCCAAGGAGAGAGCTAATAGCCAATTAGATTTGGGATACATATAGACACATGGCTGCTGCTGTTGCACAGAATCTCCAGGCGGTTGAGGTGTAGCTGATACTGATAGAGGAGCCTTACTTGTCTCAAGGAGACCAATATTTTGCTGTATTGCTTTAGTGGCCTTTGGTAATGCTCTCTGGCATTCCAGAGGCCAGTTGTACTTTAGCAAGTGACGTCTCAAAACATTTTTTCATGCTCACACCAGGTCTTTAAAAAACTGTGTTCCAAACCTTTTGATAAATTTTCAATTTTGAGATCTTGAAACTAACAATGGGAGGAGATTTGTATGTCTCCACAGGTAAAAAAACACCAATCTAAATGCCTGAAAATGTCAACTTTTGGCTGTGCAGGATAGTCAGCAGAGAGGCTGACCCATCTGAACATTAAAGAAAGAGGAACTTCAGACTTCCTGGGTCACAGACACTGAGCATCTCTCTGAATTCTATTGGGGTTAACTGTTTATAATGGGCCCTAACAAAGTTTACCTTCCAGATGCTGAGAAACCTTCCTACCTCTCCCCTTTATAGGAAAAAGAAAAACATGATGGTACTGAAGTCGTTCCCTAACTGTAAATTAGAGCCAACTGTTATAGTGGTAATTTCTTATAAAACAGGTATAACTACCCTTTTTTAATTGACTAATAGGCATAGGAACTGTGAAAGGATAATTCTCTATTTAGAGCCAAATTCAATAGTAAAGTGTTTATAAGCTGTGTAATTAAGCAAAATATATTAGTATAGGAAAGCTCTGATATCAGCAATGAATTATTCTGCTAGGAGATGTTGGCTAGGGGATTCAAGCCCCCCAAAATTATAAAGGCCTTTTGACTATAAGTGAGATATATGCAAGGAGGCTTCCCTGCAAAGAGTTGAAGGATGTATTAAATATATGGGTTGTAACACTAACTCCTAAGGAGCAACTTTAATACTGTATCTATTTAGCAGAGTAATAGTATTTCCTTGTGCCTTGTGGCTTGTCAAGGTACATGGCCTGATATCAGTATCAGGTATGGGCTTCATCTTATGAAGTTGAACTTAGATACAATTAGAAAGTTGTTGGTTACTCCTATGATATTTGTGCTACTATTGCATTAGAGTACATATCTTGCCAGGATAGTTGTTGTTGACACATGCAGGATTCAAAGCTGCATAACATTAATGATTATTTTTTTCTTCCTGTAGCATGTCAGCACTTTCTAGCAATGTGAAAGCTAGCCAATAGAGATCTGAAATCACCATCAGCTTGATTATTCCTTGTTTTTTTTTCCCTATGGCTTATGTACCTAGTGTCTTCAGCAGTAGGGTCTTACTGTCAAGTCATGATGGATAACCAACAGGAGGGGCAATGACCAGCATTCTTTGAGGGTCTATGGTATCCCTAGTCAACAGCTTCAAAAGACAGAGCCCATTACTGGCATTGAGTTTTTACTTTATTAGCCTGTGGTGTCTAGTAGGGGCAATATCTCCATTGGAAGAAAATTCCTTTTAATCTCCATTGGTTGTATATATTCTTTAAGAAGCCTCTATAATAATCGTGTCCATATGACATTTTACAAAGGCTTTTAATGTTAATGATCTCTCCTTATTCTTCATCTGTTGCCCTGCCCTCCCATTTACTAGCTTTATTTACAGTTCCTAGTATATTATTCTCCTTTCTGCCTTTATATCCTTTGATTCTATCATCTTCCCATGAAGCACCAACCCCTCTTAGTTCTTTATATGTTTCTTCATCTCTCTTGATCTTCTAACTGAAACATGCATTTATAAGAATTCAAAGATAGCATCCATCTATAAGAGAGAATAAGGAGTATTTGTCTTTCTAGGTTTGGGTTACTTCACTCAGGATGATTGTTTCCAGTTCCATTCATTTAGCTGTGAATTTCATAATTTTGTTTTTTGACAGCTTAATAATATTCCTTTGTGGATATATACCATACCTTCATTTTCCAGTCATCAGTTAATGGACATCTAGTTTGTTGCCATTTCCTGGCTATTATGAAAAGGTAGCACTGATTATGGATGGACAAGTATCTCTGTAGTAGGATAAAGAGTTTGGGGAGTATACTCTCAAGATTATACTCCTCGAATTGGCTACACCCACTTCGAGATTTATGAGGAATCTACATATTGGTTTCCATAGTGACTACACCAGTTTACACTCACAACACCAGTAGATAAGAATTTTCCAGATAGTTGCTCAGTTACTCATATGAACTCACAAAAATAGTGACAGCATGTACAACTCTCTCATAATCTCAAACCAAATAAGATATCAGTGTAGATATAGGGATGATGGGAAAAAACCCAAACTCTACTTGAGGAACTATTGAAAACTAATGAAAACTAATGACAGTGGGTAAATTCAGTCTTTTTAAGTGTAAAAATTTTTGGTAGGTTGACCAAGCTCTAGTGAAGACACTCACACTGATGGACATTGGACATTTTTGGGAAACAAATTTGGTTCTATAATGTGTTATAATTTTTATATCTATAATGTGATATAATTTTATATATAATTATATATATATATATATCTAAAATAATAAGATATATAATAAAATATGTAGAATATAAACTATAAATACCAAAAAGTTTTAAAATCCAATTTTTTAAATTATTAAAAAAAAAAAAAAAAATGTAAATAAAAATGTTTTAAATAAATGAGCATACTGACAAATAAATCTACTAAGCATATTTTCATAACAATTTATATTATTTATGGGGTATGTAATAAAATATATAATGAATTTCCCACTGTGGTGGTTTGAATGAGAATGTCCCCCATAGGCTTCAATTATTCAGACATTTTGTCCCCGGTTGGCAGTGGTGGTTTGGGAGGGCTTAGAAAGTGTGGCCATGCAGGAGGAAGTATATCACTGGAGGCAGGCTTAAAGAGTTAAGCAAGCCTTGCCGGTCTCCAGTTGCTCTCTCTATGCTTCCTGTATTCACTGGAAGATGTGAACTTCAGCTTTCTGCTCTAGCTCCTGCCACCAGGCCTCCCCACCACAATGGACTCAAATTCCCTGGAACTGTCAATTGTAAGCTCAAATAAACTCTTCCTTTTATAAGTTCCCTTGGTCATGGCGATTTTATCACTACAACAGAAAAGTGACTAATATACCCACAAATACAATTTTGCCAGCAGAAAATAACTTGAAAAATTTGCAAGCAAATCCTTCGCTAAGCTAATTTCTTCCTATTAAAAGCCTAATTGATCATGGAAATCAAATAGGAAAAAAAAACTATTTTATTTGTTAACAGTACACTTTTATGTTGCTTTGTCTTTAATGCGATGTTTGATGCCACATAAAGCATGCTTCTATCACTCTGATCCTTCTTTTCACCATGAAGATAGTGTAGGTTGAATAGAATACAGAGTTGATTTTGACATTGCAGTTCCTTACAATTAAATTTTATATCAGCAGTTATGTAATGTTGTTTATATAGAAGATGGTAGGACAGTGTAGAGAAAGATGTATGGAGGAGTAACTAACAATAAAGATGTTTGGAGCCAGGCGTGGTGGCACACGCCTTTAATCCTAGTATTTGGGAGGCAGAGGCAGGCAGATCTTTATGAGTTCAAGGCCAGCCTGGTCTACATAGTGAGTTCCAGGACAGCTGGGGCTACAGGGAGACCCTGTCTCAAAAAAAAAAAAAAAAAAAAAAAAGATGTTTGAAATGGTCATGTTTCTTTCCTAGACTGTAAGAAATCTGTCCCAAGCAAAAGGGTACCCCACAAGGGAATGTCTTCAAATAAGAGAATTCATTAAAGATTCTGTCAAAGATGGTGTTCTACCCAGGAATTGATACAGTGTTCTTTGTAACATTTTCTAAGTAGCTTTCTCCACTAACAATATCATCTCCTTCTCCAGATTTTAACTTTGTTCTTTGTCACCTGGGACATACAGGGACTCAAAGAAGAATGCCACTGATGGAATAGGCACTGAGAGAACTGATAAAGAAAATAAAATCAGCATTTTCTGATTCCATATTTTAACCCATTGGGTAGTTAGATGGATCGGGGCTCCAGACAAAATAAAGATGTACTACTTGCTTTTCTGTCTCTGTGATTGAACACCATGACCAAAGGAACTTATAAAAGGAAGAGTTCATGGTCCCATACAAATTAGAGTCTACATTTGATCAACTTGATTGAACATACAACCCCTCACCCCCTGCTGGATGGTGGGGCTGTGGGGGTTTGGGCACAACAGCCTGCAAATTGGTTTCATGTGAAGGATGCTTGTACTCATGGATTATCACTTATAGCTAAAAAATGAAAAAAAAAACTGAGAGAAAGATGCAGGACAGTTATGGCAAAATGCATGATCTGGGATGGGGTGGGGGTAGGGGGGAAGGGAAAGGGACATATGCTTGAACTGAATTGGACAAATGATGTATGAAATGCACAAAGCATCAATTAAAAAAAAAAAACTAAAAAAAAAAAAAAGAAAAATTCTCACTGGAAAAAAAAAAGAAATTAGAGTTCATTACGGAAGGGAGGCATAGTGGCAGGAGGTGGTCAGGGCAGGAGTAGAAACCAGAGTGTTCGGGCAGGCACAGGGAGCAGAGAGTACCTGGAGATCTGGCAAAGCTTAAGAGCTCTTTAATCCCACCCCTAGTGATGAGCTTTGTCCAGCATGGCCACAACCTCTAAGACCTCCCAAAATAGGGGACAAAAATGTTTAAATATTTGTAGCCTAAGGGGGACATTCTCAATAAAACATCCACAGAAAGTTATAGTAGAGTTAAAATATCAAGGGTTTTCAGTAAATACATGTTAAGATACACTTCCTGTTAGCAAAATTTAAATAATGCATTTTATCATATCTATAAAAGTTATTTATTTATACTGCCAATAAATGAGAAGTTAGAAAGTCTGGCTGACTTGCTCCTTCTGGGTTCATAGTCTACACACTCTCCCAATCAATCTCCAAAAGTCCTCGCACAGCAATTACCATCCATAGGCAGCAAACTCTGATATTACCTGAGTGCTCTACAAGGGATCTTCCCAGGCCCCAACTTTATTTTTTAGGTTTTTATACAACTATGTAATATAGGTTGAGCATATTGTACCTCTATTCTCATATCTCTCTGTTCTCCAGTTTTGTCTGTCTAGTACTCTACTGGTCATAGCTGCTGTGGATTCTAGAGCCATACCCAATCTCACCATCTCTTGCATTGAAAACTCTTTCATCAGGCTTTTCTGGGTGCTGATCTTTTGTTTTTATTTCCAGTGACTTTCTTTTGTTAAGCAAACAATGCTAACCATTCTGAGAAAATACATATTTTACTACATATAGGTTTATAGAAGAGAACTATAGCATTTCTGGTTGTATCTTCAAATTTCAATAGTAGCATGTAGCTTTTCCTCTGCCCATTTCTCGAGCTTTAAACACAGACCCTTTCTTTTATTTTTGACAATAAATAGTAATAAAGCTATAGTGAACAATATTTGATAAAATATTTTCATAGTATTCATAGATACTAACAATGCTACTAGGCATTAGTTATTAGATAATATATAGCAATCTTAGAGTATTATGATAAATACTATACTGATTTGGATTTGCCTTTTTGATATTTTATATAGTAGAGCTTTATAAATAAAAATGCCTCCCTGGCTGCCAAAAATTCCTCCACTAACAATTCAGTCACTTAACTACAAAAAAAACCCTTTCAATTTTCATAATTTTCTTTGGAATTTCTCTTAGAAACCTTAACTATCATTAGATTTGGACAAAAATTCAGGAGACTAGAAAGTTATCTATCATGGAAAGTCCCTAAGGAGGATGACCTTCTATGCTTTGAAAATGGAAAAATAGTGCTTAATGTTTATTGGGATTACTTAGATTTCAAACATTTACTGTTATAAGGATTGACTATCCATCTCAAGATCCTCTTAATAAATAACATCCTGAGAATTTTTTTCCAAGCAGATTAGAATAATTTTCCTGAGACCCTTTGATTTACACTGAGTAGAGTGAATTCTAGCTTTTTTTTTTAAATGTGTGTGTGTGTGTGTGTGTGTGTGTGTGTGTGTGTTGGCCTATTTTAGGCTTCTCTATTTTGGATCTACATATAATAAATGAGAGTAGAGAAAGATATTCCACATTATATATAATTTAAAAAAGTTCACATTAAAATAGCAATGAAGTGCCATCACATGCCTATTAGATCAACCGAAACACAGAACTCTGCCAAGAATAAATTATGGTTAGGATATGGAGCATTAAGGTCTGTAATTCATTAGCAGTGGAAGTACACAATGGAACAGCTTCTTTTGAAGAGTTTGGCATATCCATAACACAGTAAACTTCATTCACATTCCTTGGTTTTTATACGAAGGATTTAAAAACTTGTATCCCATTTCCCTCACTCCACCCTAGGCCCTTGTCCGATTGAGTTGGTATGGGTCCTGTGTTTGATGCCACCATTGCCACAAGTTCACATCTGCAAATGAGTGGTGGGCTGGCCCTAGCCTGGGAAGTGTTGGAGACTGATTGCTACTGGGTGAGAGAGAGTAGACCTCACAATCTCTAGATAGGGTGACTAGACTCCAGTAGATGAAATTGCACCAAAGACATCCAGGTACAATTACTTGACTGGATAAAAACTTAACATGTATTTCAGCATACATGAGGCCTGGTGGTGTTGTAGGTGAACATGGATGGGGGAGGGGGATCTAAATTTGATTGAGAATGGTTGTATGACATACACAAAATCAATAAAAATAAAAAAATGTGTTCAACAAAAAGTTCTGCATAATCTGCATGCAGATGTTTACAGCAGTTTTATTCATAATAAATATTTTAAATAAACATGGAAGCAAATAAGATATACATCAGTATGTGAGTGGATAAATTAAATGTGGCATATCCAGATGTTGAAATACTATGTAGTATAAAGGAAAGGGTTGGCAATCAGTGGAAAGAGATGGGGGTTCTTTAAAAGCATACTATCATTGAAAAATGCCAGTCTGAAAATGTCACATACTACGTGATTCACCTACATGACACTCTGAAAAAAGCATGACTATAGAAAGGGTAAAGAGGTTAGTGTCAGGTATTGGGGGGCAAAAGGGGATTTTTAAGGCAGATAAAATATTCTGTATGCTACTCTAATGGTAACAGAATATTATTACACATTTGTCAAAATCTATATAATGTTCAAGACCAAGACAGAATTTTAAATACTGTGTTTGAGTGAAATGATATTTTCAACATAGTCTCATCAGTTAAAAGTCAATGTATTATAGGTGAGGATGCTAATGACAGGGAAGGCTAAATGTGGAAGAACTGCAGGATATAAGGGAAATCTGTGTTATTTGACCACAATGGTAGGTGATTAGCATGTCCCTAATTTATATACCACAATCCCTAAAAACACTGGCAGGGGATTTTCTTTGTATGATTTACTACCAAAGAATTTCTGACAATAAAAACAATTTCTACAGCACCTTCAAGTTATGACATCACGACATCTCCTCATGCCAAGATGTGTGGTTCGGAAACTCAATATTTCCTCTTTGTACTCATGATATTCCATGAACAAACTGTAGATACACCATTACATTGCTTTTACCCCTTGCCATTTCAGCCTCTTTTGAAGTTCAGTGTAGCAGATGTACAGCACAACATATATTACTGAATAATTGTGATGGAATCTTTGGTTCAAGGGACAGGGTTCTGACTCTAAACAAACCGGAAATTTGGATGGATAAAATTGAACTGTGATAAAAATCGCCTCTTCATCTTAAAGCTTGATTCTGAGAAATGGAATTTTTACCATTTACTCTCTTCCTTGACCTTGCTTCTCTCACATCACAAATTATCTCATTACTGGAAGAGGAACAAAGAAATCTATATAAAAAAGACATAGAGGTTTCACCAACCAGGAAGGAGGCACTTTGCTCTAGATGATGCCAGCTTGAGACAGGAAGACTCCAAATTTGCCAGTTTTGGTCAAGCTTCCACCCATAGATCTCCCAACATTGGCTACAAAACAGAATCACGATAAGACATAAGTTATTCCAGGGTCCCTCCCCCTCAAAGAGGCATTTCCAGAAGGTGAAGGATTTTTAGAGAAATCTCTAGGACAGCATCCTAAAAGTCTGGTCTCTTAGGAATCTTTTCTGCACTCATCCAAAACCGATCCTTAGGATGACTAGCTTCCCAAACAGGCTTTGTTCTACATTGTGATCTCTTTGCCTGGGAAGATTACTCCATGTGAAACTGCTTTAATGTTTTGTGGTACCCAACTGCCTCTATCACATTCCTTGTGCTTATTGTGCCAGTTTGAGTGGCATTTATATCAAGGTAGAAACCATGCTTTATTGCCATTACATCCTACATCAATTTGAATCAGGTATTTAAAATAATGATTGACCTTCCTCCATATGTATCTGTAATATTTTCAAGCTATTCTCATCATTACTGTCAGAAAAAATGTTTGTAAATAACTAATTCTACAGACACCAGCAAAAGGAAGACCACAACATATGTAGCACATAGCAAAACAGTGCTACAAAACTCCCTATTCAGTCACGTACAAGGTGACTGACTGCATGGACATTCTTAACTCTTCTGTATCTCAACACTTCACTTCCAATGTAGAGATAGTAACAGAACCTAACAATCTTACTGTATGTTCTGTTTATGGGGATGTATTTTCTCTCTCATCTCAGGAATCTAAGTTTAAAAGCATACACGTGTGAATGTAGGTTTGTGTACATATGTAGATATGTAGACATGTGTGTGTGTGCATGCATGTGATTATTGAACAGGCTAGAAGACAGTGAACTGCGAAAGGTAAAGATATAAATCTAAAGGAAAGGATTGAAGGAGAATGAAAAGGAAATCACATACAAAACTCTGAGCAGTACTTCATGCAATAATGAGAATATTGGAGACATATAGCAATATAGAGTAGTAAAAGACATACATTAATGTCACATAGCATGAATGCTGATTATGCTATTAGTGTTGTTATTGTACATTAATGGAGGAAGTAAGTAATGACATGTTACTCTAGATCTACTATTTAAGCATTCTTTTTTTTTTTTTTTTCAATCACAGCCGATCTCCTTTATTGCAAGTCTTGCATCATCTTATAGAGACCGCAAAGCTGCGCCCATGGTGCAAAGCAAACATCCAGTCGAGGAAAAGGTCAGCTCAAGCATGCATGGGGTAGGGGAGGTTGTGCAATTGCTCATTGGCCAAGGTGCCCTGATCGATCACACGAGGTTCATGAGTGCAGAAGTGCGTCAGTCCAATCGGTTTCTTTCACAAACAAGTGCTTCTCCCCCTCCCTTGCTTCCTCCCAGCACCATCTTTAGGGTGTTGTTGCCTCTCATGCCCCTTCAGCAGGTGGCCAGAAAGCTGACTCTGGGGAGGATGCAAAGTCACAACCAAGGGGTGTCTCACAGGGGAGGGCCCACTCGGCCCCAATACCTGCAGAGCCAGCAGCCAATGGGCTCAAGTAGCACGCCCAGATGAGCTGAGGTGAACAGTCAGCTAAAGTCACACTGCTTGCATTGTCAGCAGAGTGGGTGCTGGAATTTGTAGAGAGGCTGGAAGCTTGGTGTCACAGGATACCACCCCTGCCTCTAGACATCAGGAACCCAGGATTTGCCAGAACTCCTTGTCTCACCTTGGGACTCTCAGACACTGAGACAAAGGAGTGTAGACAGCTGAGGAGGTGAGCCAGGGCTCAGCTTCCCTGCCTGGCCCAAGGACAAGGGTCCCCCTGTTTCTCATTGTTTCCCTAGCATCCTTTCTATTGTCTCACATCAGCGGCACCCAGGAAATACAGACAGCATAAACAGCCCAGTCCTGCTAACCCCTGAGGAATTACCTGGCTGGGCCTCTTCATTAAGGTGGGACACTCCACAGAGCCATAGAGGTTAGGTGACTTGCCTCAGGTCACCAGCCAAGCCGGGAACCCTGACTTGCGGTTTTCTTCATTGGGACTCTTTGTGCTCTTCTTATTGTATTAATCATAACATTGTGGCTAAATAATTACCATATTTATTCCATATTTAAATAATGCTCAGAGCACATAAGCATTTTCTTGGTAATTGAGAGGCTTCAACTCCATCACTAGCTCTTACTGCATCACCATCCTTTTGTCTGACATGGACTCAGGTTTCTACATAAGAGTTTTATGGACTTGTGTCTGAGGAGGTGTGCTGGATAGCTTTAGTGTCAACTTGACACACCTGAGACTGACTTGGAGAATTGCCTCCATTGGACTGATCTGTGGCCACATCTATGGAATATTGTCTTAATTTTTGAGTGATGTGAGAGGCCCCAGCCCATTGTGGGTGGTGCTACCTCTGGGCAGGTGGTCCTTTGTTGTATAAGGAAGCAGCTGGAGCATTGGCTAGAGGAGCAAGCCAGTAACCAGTGTACCTCTATGGCCTGTGCTTCAGCTCCTGCCTCATGTTCCTGCCCTGATTTCCTACCTTGTGCTCTCATAGTGATGAACTATGCCCTAGGAGATGAGAGCCAAATAAATTATTCCTCCCCAAGTTGGTTTCTGTCAGAGTATTTTGACACAGCAATAGAGAGGCAAACTAGAATAGAAGGAAACAAAGATCTGCTACCCACTGTGGGTAGATGACAGGAGGCTTCAGAATTACTGAGCACCAGAGAACCATGAAGAAACAATGGTAGGATCTGTCCAGAAATTGTGCTTTGTGGTAAATTCCCAGTGAATTGGCCACCAGGAACTATATGGCTGGAAAGGGAAAAGGAATGTATGATGTGAAGAAATGCAAAGGGAAGAGATGTTAAGATCTCCAT
This sequence comes from Rhizomys pruinosus, assembly GCA_009823505.1. Taxonomy (NCBI): domain Eukaryota; kingdom Metazoa; phylum Chordata; class Mammalia; order Rodentia; family Spalacidae; genus Rhizomys; species Rhizomys pruinosus. Next base: position 1,422,056 of record VZQC01007311.1, read on the forward strand.
ACCAGACTACAAAAAATGCAGAGAAAGCCCTGTGATTACAATGATAGGCCCTGCTCCATGGTAAAGACAATATAACACCTGGGACCAAAACAAGTAACACGCAAGGAAGGCAAGCTGACCAGCAGTCTTGGAGAGCTGCTACAGCACCTTACTTTGGAGATACTTGTACTCCATTCTGACAGGACTTTCTGGATTTTATGTCATTTTGAGGGAGAAAGAGAGGCCTGGGCAAGAGGCACTGAGCATTTAAAATAAATAAACAAGCTATATTCATTTTGTATAAAGATTGAGCCAAAATTTGTGTTTGCACATAAACGAGAGCAGTCAGTGTTTTATGGAAGCGATGAACTGAATCCTGAGCTCTGTTATTAGATGTCTGGGACAGTGCTAGTGACACAAACATTGGGTAAATGGAGCAGAAGGGGGTGCTTGTTCCCTAGTGCAGAAAGCAGAGGCTTGCCTTGGGAGAATGTCTTTGACCTTCTTGACTCTCTTATTTCTCTTGCCTCCAGTCTGTAAACTTCAAAGTGCTTACAAACTGCTTATGAGTCAAATAGTTTCTTTGTGATAGTCAACACTTAGCATCAGAAAAATCAATTAATTTACTCAAGTAAAAATACACATTTTATAAGTTTATTCCAAATAAAGAATAGATAAAACTGCACTAGTTTATCAAGGAAATGATGATTATTAATTTCTGGAATTATTTCCAGTAAATATATTATTTTAGTTATTCCACCTCTCACCATACTGTCCTCCATCCATCTACTCATATATTCTTCTTTCTATTCAGAGAAAATATTTATTTAATGAATATTAATATAGGGTACTAAAATACCTGCTATGCTTCAATTTTATAAATCTATATATCCCAGTTTGAGTTATCATCACCTCTTCACCATTGAAATAATATAGGATTATAAAAACAATAGCAATGATATATCAATAAATATGTAACTGGTAATAGAAAAAGTTATAGCTACCTCATAAAAAGGTCAATATTGTTTGGTTGCTTAAGTAGTGCTAGGGATTAAACTAAGAGCCTCGTGGATGCTAAGAAAGCATTCCTCCACTGAGCTATACCCTCAGTATACCATTTTTGTTTCATAGATTTCTACAAGGTTAATTTGCCCTTCAACAAACTGACAGTCAAGTTCCCTCAGCTTTGCTACATTATTTGAAATGCCTGCATCATTCAGCGGAAGCCACATTGCAAGATTATGAATCTGACAGCACAGTAGAGCCAATTTATCAAGCCTAAACACAACCGTGGAAGGGGAGAAAACTCAGTAAAAGAACACTGCAGGTCTGATACACCATTTTTCACATGCATGATTGTGATATTTCTAGGCAAAAGATTGGTATGGATCCCTTCTGCAAAATTATAGCTGAGAATAAATAAATTTTCATGGGTCCGAATTTGGACATATTCGTGTCCGAATACAGTTTTTTTTCCAGATTCTCTAAACTTGTGTTTATTGTATTATAAACTATAAAGAGATTTTCATCTGCTTTATTCTCTTGGACTTTTTCTACTTTTTAAATTTAGGTTTAAAGAATTAAATGAGGCAGGGGATACTATGGTTATACATTGAAGAAAGATCAGGTCACCAAATCCACTGAGCTACAATAGGTCACAGGCTGATTTGGGAGTTATTCACGATGAATTTTTTTTAGTTTAATGGCTTAACATTAATGTATTTAAAATTTAGACAGATTATAGAAAATAGAGTTCTAGGTCAATCATATAGGAAATAAAATTATCTGAGTTAAAAACATGGTTTTAAATTTTTGAGGCTTTCCTGTGCATCATTGTTGTCAATTTTAGCTTTACATGCATAATAGAATTTGAGTTTCTCATGCATTTTAGAATATGTGATTCCACTTACAATGTCATTTCTTTTTGAATTTAAGTAGATACATTAATGAATATCAAACTAGAGTCTACGAAAACATAATGTAGTGATGAATACTTTTTGACTGTTTAGTTTGATAGAAAAATATAACACAAATAGCCTGTGGCCCATGTCTGGTGCTTAGCAACAAGAGGGAGCAGTTGGATGTCAGCAGAGAATGTGCTGCCTTTGGGCTGCTGACTTGTCTGTCTGAGTCCTCCAGGCTGAAGCTCCTGCTTTGTCCTCTTTCAGACCTGCCGACCTTGCCTGTGGCTGGGAGAGGTAGACCTGTAGGGACATGATTGTGGAGAAGGAGCAGGGCTCCTCTAGCCCAGCCTGAGACCAAAAACCCATCCTCATTAGCTAGGGGGTCATTCTAGCCATCCTGTGCCTTGCTTGTGATCCTCAGCATAGCAATGTTAGGCTAGGCATTTGCAGGGTCTGCAGATTTGACACTAAGGCTATTTAACCTTTCTCTAGCTATACTCTATCCATCCTCCAGAGTCTCAGCCAGGCTTCAATTGTTCAAATGTCCAACAGCATCCACATAACCCTGGCAAACCTATCTCTAAAACAGTCATCTGACTGCTGTACTCTCTTTCACTATGAACCTCAGAAGCCAACTGTTATGGTTAGACAAGACTATTCTCTCTGGGTCTCTGCTTCTCTAAGAAAATAAAAATGTGCTGGGCTTAGCCTGTGCTATCTCTGTCATTCTAGCTTATGTGTTTCACTGATAGCTATTCTTTGGCTGCTCCATTGTATTTCTTGGGTAAGACCCTTGTTCCGACCATTACAAACCTCATTTCCCACAGAATCACCCTCAACTTGCTGGACACAGAGTAACAGGCATTTCTGACCATTTCACTCCCCACTTTTGCCAAGCCACATACCCTCAGTGTCCACTATAGTTACTATGTATTAGACTCATTGATAAATAATCCCTTTTCTTTAATTCACTACCATTTAGAATTGTGCTACAGATTGAAACATGTGTCACCTTCAAATCCTTAGGATGAAACTCCAGTCCCCAAAGTGATGGCTTTAAGAAGTGGAGCCTTAGACAGTCATTAGATAACTAGGTCTCTGTATTTGTGATTAAGATTTGAGTACGTCTTATAGAAGAGACTTCACAGGGTGAGCTAAGATCTTCTACCTCTTGGATGAGAATAAGTAGAAAGAGGCATGAGACAGTGAGTCTCAAACTGGTGGGAAGCTTCAAATTTGGTTCACCTATCTGGTTTTTCCTTTTCATCCCTTATATGCCTGTCCTCCCCTACCTTCTCCCTGGATTTGTGGCCAACTGCAAGATTTGGACATAACTCCTGTCCCCTCTCAACCCCTAAGTTAGGGGTTGCCCCCAGCTTTGCCTCTTCTTTGTGTTTCTGGGGATGGAGTCTCATTTTCTCATGACTTTTCAAGTTAGAGTTTCTTATTTTCCTATGCACTGGTGGCCCTCAGTACTGGAAGGAAAGAAGAAGAGTGATATAGGGATCCTCAGCTCCTCCATTAGGGATTAGTGTAGCCTCTGATTTTAATCACAGCAAGCTTCTGCTAAATAGTGACTAGTTTAACTGCTTGTCCTGATAAATTAATAGTGAAACTGAGAGGAATGAGTAGTGTGACTTATACTTCCTAATTGGCCCTAACTATCATCAGCTCTACAGGGCTTACAGGGAGTTTGAAGGGATTATAGGGGGTGGAGCGCTTGGTCCCAACTCTTTCAGCTTCATTAAACCCTCGTCCACTTTAGTGTCTGTTGCAGGTTAGGCTAGAGAAATACGCTGCTATGTGAGTTGAATTTTTAACTTTTTCCCCCTCGTTGTTGTGTTTTATCTCAGTTTCTAAATAATATTATGAACTTTAGAATATCATAATATTCTCTACATGGAATATGGAAATAATTAAGATGCAATGAAAATAATACCTGAAAAGAAAATAATTGCATTGCCATCACCTTATAAAGCTAAGCTTTTCAACATGTTTGTTATACTTTTTCAGTGTGTGTGTGTGCACATGTATTATATACATATAATATACATATATATATATATATACAGAAAATGAGAAGATATAGAAAATCAGAGAACGTACAGCTACTTTTTACCATATGATAAACTAGGATTTAAAATTTCTACTTAAACTAATAGAGTAAATTTATTGTAATGGTTCTTGTCCTTGTCTATGTGAGCCACTGTGACATATAGCACACTCTGGATGGCTTTGAAAATCACAAATTTTTCTTTCCTAGGCTGCAATGTCCAAGGTATGCAATGTCCATGGCATTCTCCTTTTTAGATAGACTTTTGCAAAAAGCCAGGTTAAATTAGCAGATTTATCACAGGATAGGAGAGGAGAGTTAAGGAAAGTCTTGGTAAGGGAGAGTATAAGCACCTCAATGTTGGCCTGAAGCTAGAAGAGATGGAGTCTGTAGGTCCTTTGTAGTTCTTGACATAATAAGTTGTTTTGGCTTCATAACCTCTTATATAATAATTCCATGGCTTATTATGTATTGTATATTTTGTTTAATTAATATCTTGACTAACTTTGTCAGAACTTCATAGTCATAATTAATTCATATATTAGGTCTGGTTAAGTTTTTGTAGGCTTAAGAATTTTTCCCTTGTTTTTAAATTATAATGCTAAAAAGTTTGTTTTCATGTTAACTTAATTTACAATGACCGAGTCTCTTTGCTTATAATACATTAATTTAATGAAAAAATGAGAAACATGTGTTACTTTCTCTATTCTGCATATGTGTGTACTAAGGATCAGAGAGGTTAAGGTACTTGATCTAAATCTTGGCACATCCAACTTCGCCCCAGTATATCCTCAGATAGTTCTAGAACAGGAGAATTTCTTATATCCTATTACAATGGCATAAAAATGATACTGACCTTTAGCATACCAGATGCTTTCCAGATTATATCTGGAAAGTTGTCTTGCAGATGGAATCGATGGAAGTGTGAGGTTTTGCTTCAATTTTATCACTAATGTATCATGCATATATCTCTTCTCTTTTGATTGTATAAATAGTTGGTTTCTGTTCACAGCATCATATATGCATTATAAAAGAGGCTCAAAACAAAAAAGAGAATGGTCAAGACAGAATTACAGTGGTAGAACCCAAACTGAAGTCAGAGTATGTCTCTTTATACAGAAGAGAACTTAAATTAATCTGCAAAGCTTTTTGAATGAAAGAAATAGGACTCTCTGTAAACCAATGTTGTTTAATATACACATATTTACTTATGTGTCTATGCCAAAGTAACCTACCATAACTATTAGTGCTGCTTAAATACCTATATATCTAATTGCTTGTGCTTCATCAGTAGGATCGAAAGGTTACTCCTGGACAAACTGTCAGCCCATGAAAGGAAACAGCCAGAATTGACCAGAGTCCAAGTCAACAGCTCCAGAGAGAGGGGACTGTTTTACTTCTCATCCACCTGTGCCCCTTTTCTAAGCCTAGGGAACAACCTGCGGAAGAGGGGGCGTGGTAGAATGTAAGGGCTGCGATTGGGGTGAATGGTGAAACTACAGCAATGTAGTCTGGACACTCATTTGATCAACTTGATTGAACAAACAACCTGTCACCCCCCACTGGATGGTGGGGCTGTAGGTGTTTGGGCACAACAGCCTGCAGATAGGTTTTGCATGAAGGATGCTTGTACTCATGGATTATCACTTATAGCTAAAAAATGAAAAAAAAAAAAAAACCGAGAAAGATGCAAGACAGTTACGACAGAATACATGATCTGGGATGGGGTGGGGGGTGGGGGGAAGGGAAAGGGAAATATGCCTGATCTGAATTGGAAAATGATGTACGAAATGCACAAACATCAAAAAAATTAAATAAAAAAAAGAAAAATTGCTTAAATAATAGCACAAAGCACAAAAAAAAAAAAAAAAAAAAAAAAAAAACCACTAGGCCATCTCTCCAGCCCCGGCTGTTCCCATTTTTATAGGTGAGAAAATGAGGCTCAGGAAGTTAGCAGACTTGATGGAATCTTCTCAATGAGCAAATGGTTTCTTAATGTTGGTGTGTTTGTTTTAAAGAGAATTTTATGGCTTTCAAACAGATCTATACTGTGCTTCATCAAATATTAATCAAAGGGCATTGAAGATCAGTGTAGAGGGGTTTGAAGCTGTCACTCCAAATGATGTTTAAGATGCTGTAACCATGTTTGGAAAGCAACTGAATAAACTGCTCTTGTAAGCATAAAAAAAAAAGAATTAGCGACTCTCTGCTATTATTATAAATTTTACTTTTTCATTCCTGGCCATTAATGCACATGATATAATATATATTATATATATATTATATATATATATATTACTATAGATATTATTAATTTTTATAAAAATAATGTACTCCAGGGCTGGAGAGATGGCCTAGCAGTTAAGAGCGCCGACTGCTCTTGCAGAGGAGCCGGGTTCGATCCCCAGCACCCACATGGTGGCTCAGAACCATCTGTAACTCCAATTCCAGGAGAACTCCAGTTCTAGGGGAATCTGACACCCTCTTCTGACCTCCACAGCATTCATTGCACAACACGAGTGCACAAACCTACATGCAGACAGTACATTCATACATACATAAATAAATAAATAAATAAATAAATAAATAAATAAATAAAATAAAATAATGTACTCCATTATGACATTTTTACATGTGTTTATAATGCATTTTTATCATATTCACCTTCCCTCCAGCTACATCATTCTTCGCTATGTAGTACAGATGTACTAATATGTTCATGATGTTAATAAACAAGCATTTTGCCTATAATAATGTATGAGTTACTACTTAAGACTCCACTTTGGCAATATATTTTAATGACACACAGAAACTCTAGAAAAATCTGTATAATTATGTATTGATGCTGTCAGACAACATTCTATTCTCTAGAATAGTGTACATATTTTATATTGTGTATAATTTTATTATTATTATTATTATTATTATTATTATTATTATTTGTTACCTTGCCCTACAGGTTACAAGGTTTCTGAATGCTAGAGAGCTTGAGACACAGTTTCTGCTAAGTCCAAGAGGATGGATGCCCCATCAGTCCTAATCTTGCACTAAAGGCCTAGAGGACTCTTGGGAAGACAGTAGACTTGAATCAACATTGGAAGGCCAAAGAAGTTGTATTCTGATGCTGCAAAGAATGGCAGCAATATGTGTAGCTGAGATAGATGTTAGAGTGGAGAGCAAAGACAGGCAGGTAAAAGTGGCTCTGATTCCCTCAGACTTCTTATGTCTGGGTTGTTGTTTGATAGCATTGCCAATTCTATAAGAGAATCTTCCACCAATGATTAGACCTTCCTGGAAATGCTCTTACAGTGTATGCCTCTTAGTACTTGTTGGAACTTCAGAAATCCAAGCATATACACATATTCCTGAAAATATATATTTTTGAAATTAAACATAAACATTCCTCTTGAAAAATTGTCACTTTTGCAATTTTTTCAGTTTTTTAATAAAATATTTTTATTGGTGTTTTGTGTGTTTCATACATGATTTCTCAGTCCAATTTAGATATACTCCCTTTTCCATGTCTGCCCACCCCACCCCATTTCATGCATTCTGCCATACATGTCTTGCATCTTTTTCTCAGTCTTTTTTTAACTTTATAATACACATAGCATAAAAAAAATAAATGAAACTTGTGATACCAAAAAAATCATCAAAATACAGTGATATTTTAACAGTGAAATTCCATTTTGTTCTCTCCAACTTGTATTATATATATATATAATTATCACTTGAATTGGAGGACTTTTTCCCTAAAAGATGTCATGTTTTCCTTAAGGAAATGCCCAAAGGTTCCTCCTTGGCAAGCCCAAACAACCATCAATTCTGCACTTGTGCTCCACATTGGGGTCTTTCCCTCCCCTGGTCCCCCAAATGAAGTCCGGTAAGCATGTGTCCTGTCTTGATCCCCCTGTTCTGGCCTGCACATGTTTGTAATTTTTTCTTCAAACTGTTTCAAATTACTAGGCTTCCTGCTTGGGACTGGGATCCATTTTAATTA
>VZQC01007311.1:1431338-1566796 GCA_009823505.1 Rhizomys pruinosus
TCTCACCTGAGTTGGGGGATCTTTCTTTCTTTCTTTCTTAATTTTTGCTAAAACATATCATGTTTCTTTAATCTAAATAAATTTCTCTGTTTTAATAAGTGCATATAATAGTGATGTGAGCAGGAAGTGAAAGAACACTTGTTTTATCTTTTCTAGCTCTGCTTATTGGATCTTTCATGTAGAGATTTTGAATACAGAGTCCTGGACCAAAAAAGTTTCTTAGAGTCTGATTTCCTCATTTGAAGAAACAAGGTGTCAGGTATCAATTGATGCAGTGTATCATATGCAAATATTTCAACACTAATTATTACACCCTTTTTTCTCCCATTAGGTGTTGACAAAGAAGAATGGAGTTGAAAATGTAATTTTGTCAGCTAAAACATTCTAAACACAAATCAAATCTTGTGGGAGTTACACGCAGTTTTTGTGAATATTCAGCTTATAATTTTGAAAATATCTGAGTCTCCTCGCATGCACTGCTTTCAAAATAAATGAGTTTGATGCTGACTGGGTGTATGTGCATAGGGATATTTGTATCTGTGAGAGTGCCTCTGCTGGTTTGAATGAGAAGGGCCCCCATAGGCACAGATACTTGGACACTTGGTCATTTGCAAGTTCTGCTTGGGGAGATCACAGAATCTTGAGGAGGTGTGGCTTAGCTGTAGGAAGCATGTCATTGGGGGCAGGATTTGGGAATTCACAGCATAACCCCACGTCCAGTTTTCCTGTCTTTCTGCTTCATGTGTGTGCTCAAAGGTGTGAGCTCTCAGCTTTCTGCTTTGGGATCTCTTGTGCTTCCTACCCTGATGAGTTCTTATCCCTCTGGTACCATATGCTTAAAGTCTTCTTTCAGTAAATTGCCTTTGTTGTGAGGTTTTATCAAAGAAAAAAAAAAATACAGAAACTAATACAGTGCCTATACCACAGAGTTAGGCTTCTGGTCTGACTACAGTGCATATGAGTAAAAGCTTGTGAAAAGATGTCAGGTGTGGTGGCACATGCCTTTAATCCTAGCACTTAGGAGGCAGAAGCAGGCGGATCTTTGTGAATTCAAGACCAGCCTGGTCTACATAGCGAGTTCCAGGACAGCTACAGGAAGACCCTGTCTTGAAAAGTGTGCTGGATAGCTTTAGTGTCAACTTAACACACCTGGGTTGAGGGAGCCTCAATTGGGGAATTGGCTCCATTGGATTGGCCTGTGGCCACATCTGTGGAGTATTGTATTGATGGTCGAGCAGTGTGGAAGGGCCCAGCCTACAATGAGTGGTGCCACCCTGGGCAGGTGGTTGTGTACAGTATAAGAAAGCAGGCTGGGCATGAGCCAGGGAAGCAAGCCAGTGAACAGCATTCCTCCATGGCTTGTGCTTCAGCTCCTGCCTCCAGGTTCCTGCCCTGAGTACCTGCCTTGGACTCCCTAAGTGATGAACTGTGACCGGGAGATGTGAGCTGAATAAACCCTTTCCTCCCCAAGTTGGTGTTGGTCAGAGTGTTTTGTCACAGCAAGGGAAGACAAACTAGGACAAAAAGACCAAAAAAAAAAAAAAAAGAAGGCTTGGGAAAAGATACCAAGAAATATAAAGAAGTATAGCATGAAACTGAGTACCTCTGTGGTACTCAGCTTGATATTGAAGATATAAACACACACACACACACACACACACACACACACACACACGATGACTCAATGAGTACTGCCACAGAGGTATATTTAGAGAATCCAAACCCTTCTAAAATGATCTCTGACTTAAGCAGTTTGTGACAGCCTAAGGAAATTAGCCATTTCATATGTGGGCACTCAATGAATATTATATTCTAGGAAATTAAAAAAATGAAGGAAAAATTAGTTTCATAAGCATATGACTCATCCTCTCTTTAAACACATATAGCCTGATGTGTATGATGAACTCCATGGAGTTTTGTATTGGGAAATGTCAAGTTGAGTTCATAAAAGAAAGAAAAACACCAAATTAAGGCAGAGGATACAGCTCTTAAGTAGCACTGTTGCCCAGAATTTTCAAGGCCCTGAGTTCAACCCTCATAATTTATAAACAAACAAACAACAAAGAAGTAAGGAAGAATACAGACTCACATGCCATCTAAATTCCATAGTTTTTAGATCCACTTCAGTATTCTGAATCCATAGTGATCCCACAGGACTCAAGTGCCCATGGCCAATTGTTTACAATTATAACATAATTATATATGCATGATTTTACTTCCTAATTTTCACATTGGAAGATCTACTTTTTATAATTCAGAATGTTGTCATACCCTGAGTGTTTTAATGTGTCATACTGAATTTCTTCTTTTATACAATATATAAATGGATGTGTTTATGGATTTTGCATAGCTATGGTAATATAAAGACCCCAATAAATGCATAAGTTGAAAATAATCTAAAGAAGAGAATTTATTTATAATCATTAAAAATAGAACAAACAAGGGTGCAACTTGTGGTTAGCACTGGACCATACTCATTCTGATTAGCAACAGTGTCATAATTGAATGAGAATGAGGACTACTTTCCAAACATGTTTCAAGCTGTATAATATTTATTAATATTAATTACATACATTGGATGGCGAAAGGCTTTAACCAATTATTCCTATGTGCCATAAACATATAAAAAAACAGAAAATATTCTTTCCTGTAATATAGAAAGCATAGTTTCTATATTTATTTTGGGAATTCAGAATAATCACTCTTTGCTCATAAAATTTTTGTATGTTAATACCTTTTTAGATCCTTGTTATATGACATTTAGGTCTTGTTTGTAGAGGTAGCGTTGTAGATGTGTCACCTAGGCATGAGCCATTGGCAGACCATGTCTGTGTGTGTCCAATTGTGGGACTCTGTACTTTTCTCATCTGGAGCAAAATAAGCTTCTTTTCTGAGTGGTGTCTGGGATATTTTTCTGTAAATATAAGAATACTTATTTTGTAGTTAGCAAAATGTTACCTTAGCCTTGGGATGTGTCTACCTTGTGGAGTTGCCTAAGATCTATGAATTCTTAACATTTTACAAAGACTTAAATGAGGGGCTGGAGAGATGGCCTAGCGGTTAAGAGCGCTGACTGCTCTTACAGAGGTCCTGGGTTCGATCCCTAGCACCCACATGGTGGCCGAAAACCATCTGAAACTCCAATTCCTGGAGAACTCCAGTTCCAGGGGAATCCGAGACCCTCTTCTGACCTCCGCGGCATTGCAGGACACGGGTGCACAAACCTGCATGCAGACAGTACATTCATACACATACAGAAATAAATAAAATTAAATAAAAATTAAAAAAAAGTCAAATTAACATGAGCTTATTTATTATTCTCCAGTTATACCAAATCATTTATTCAATATATGCTATTTGTCAATAAAATATGTAATAATTTCATTATCGGGATATATAAGTCACTACTATAGGTTAGTGTTAATTATAAAATAATTACTCAAGAAAAAATAGAGTAAACAAAGTGCTGGAAGTTCCTAAGTAGCCAATGTAACCATTTATTAAGCATAAATTACAGTAATTTATGAGAGTCAAGAAAGAAAATTCAATTTAAAAAGAACAAGTTTTACTGTTGTTATAGTTTTAAACCTGATCAAAATAATAAGGCAATGTATTCTAACTCTAAAGCTGGTGATAAGCTAATATTATTTAATCTATTTATCTATATTACTATCATTAATCTACTTGATATTAAAGAAGACTCAGATTCATATTTATTCAATTAAATTTTTATTTGTCTGACTATTATTTCTTACAAGAAAAAAACACTTATTCTTTTCTCATAGTCTGTCTTCTATATAGCTCATTGTGTTTATATGCAAATAAAGAAGAGATAATGGGGGCTGGAGAGATGGCTCAGAGGTTAAGAGTGCCAACTGCTCTTACAGAGGAACTGGGTTTGATTCCCAGCACCCACATGGCGGCTAAGAACCGTCTTTAACTCCAGTTCTGAGGGAATCTGATGCCCTCACTGACCTCCGGGGCCTTGCAGCCATGGGTGCACCAACCTACATGCAGACAGTACACTCATACATCTAAAAATAAATAAATTAATTAATTAAAAAAAGAAGAGATTAAAAAGTCACTCTTCATATATTGCATGCTATATGTCAAGATTTCACTACGTATATAATTTATATGGGAAGGTAGAGCCCTAAGCATAACAAAATTTTTGCTTTTGGCCATGTGAGCCACCATCCAATTACCTCAGACATCTGGGCACTATGCGATACGATGAAAAAGGATGGTGGATTCTCAGTGAGGTCATGGTGGGCTCCCCTGTTCCAGTCAGGGCTGATCTATTCTTCATTGAAGACCTCTCTGAGTGGCTGTCCTAGATGACTAAACTTAGGAAAGCAGGGCATGACAGTATTTGAACTGATTGTATTTGGATGTAATCCCATAAGACTATGGACAAGTGGCAGTAGGTATTTGAGATTCTACATAGGAGTGTTGTTGATGGGGAAAGCTCAGGTGACCTAGGCTCCACATGGCAGCTTGTTCTCAGTGCTCTTGACTTTCTACATATATCCACTTTCAAGCATATCCCAAATTCATTATCTCTACTAAGACATAGCTGTGGATGTATATTGAACACAGAGGCATTTTCCCCTCTGTCTTCCTTCCCTTTCTTATTAACGTTTTATTTTCCTTCCAGTGCTGAAGGTTGATCTCAAGACTCAAGCTTTGTGTGTGGTAAGCGTGCATTCTACCACAAAAATGTAACCCCATTCTAAAGCCATGCTTTCCAAAACTATTAATGTTAAAAAGCTCAGTCTTTTAAAATAAGAAGGCAAGAAGGAAATGGTCATGAGAAGGAAAGAAACAAAGAATTTGATGTGATGTGTCACTATACTACTTTTTACAATATAGAATAACATAAAAGTAGAATCTTTAGGTGTACAGTCAGACCATCAAGTTCTGGAAGCCAATCAAAAGCAATCAAATAGCTTGAATCATTTTATGGTTTCTGGAGCACTCTGATGAACAACTCATGGGGAAGTAGCCACACCTGGCTATTGGCTTTTTATTTGACTACTTATGGCTTCTGGAAGGAGCATTATCTACTGTGCAGGTTAACCACACTTAAGTTCTGTTATATTAATTATATGTATATATATATATATGTATATAAAATGTGTGTGTACATATACATATATGAAGCTTATAAAATGGGTTTTCGTGTGCCTTTTTCAAACACCCTTAGTGTTAGGTATCATTTCCTCACCTCTTCTTCTGCCCTACCCTCCAATCTCTCCTTCCCATTTTCACCTCTTCCCTTCATATGACCTATGTTCTATTATGCTCCCTCCCTAAAGTCTTTCTTCCCCATCTCTACCATTAGCCTTTTTCTGGTTTCCAAGATTTTACAGGTATTACTAATACCATTATTTAGAATAAGATGCTATTCTGGAGACTCAAAATTACCTTAAGTATTAACCCACATATGAGTGAGAATAGCTGGTGTTTGTCTTTCTAGGCCTGCCTCAGTATGCTTTCCAGCTCCATTCATTTACTTGCAAATTTTATAATTTCACTTTTTCTTTATACCTGAGTAAAATTGAATTGTACATAGATACCACATTTTCATATTCCATTCATCACTTAGTGGACATCTAGACTATTTCCATTCCTAGCTATTGTGAATAGAGTAAGCATGGCTGAACATGTATCAGTGATGTTGGAAACAGAGTGCTTTGGGTCTATACCCAAGAGTTCTACAACTGGGCTATATGGGAGGGAAGGCATAAACAGTCCAACAGTCTTTCATTTTCAGCTAGGAACCCTTTGAATTGCAGTAATGACCACTTGGGGAAAGATATATCAATGGGTTCAGAAGTGGCATGAATGTTACTGGAGTGACCAGCCACATTTTTATTAGATTTAAGGACCACTCCTCAGAAACAAATAACTCCTGATATTGTAAATAAGCTGTGGTTGAGATCACAGGCTTGTGTCCTGGAGATCAGAGGCTCCAGGAGTGGACTTATTACTGCACTGCTAAATGGACACAATATCAAACTGCCTTCCTTCACGTTCCAATCTTTGTATCCATACACTGGTAAAACTCTCAGACTTCATCAAGATAAGCTTCTTTGTGCACTGAATGTGGTTATCAAAGAAATGTATATCTGGTCAAAGTGCAGAAAATGAGTTAGTTGAGTGTTCAGCCACTATTGGAATGAAATGTCTCTATCATACCACCCACTTACACACACACACACACACACACACACACACACACACACACACACATATACCTAAGGCTCAGGAACAGTTACAGAAGATGATGAAGAAAGATTATAAAAGCCAGAGGTCAGGAGACATCAGACCTAAAAAGTATTTTCTGAACATGACAGAACTATTGCACTCATTATGAACTCACAGCTGCTGTAGTTCCTGCATTAGACCTGCACATGATAAAGCCCATCAGCATTTCAGCAGGAGTGGGAAGAAAATCAGAGCCTCCAATGCTGAGGAACAGAAAATTGAAGGCTTCTGGGAAAGTCAGTTTATTTATTCTTTTTTTTTTTGAGGATGTATGCCCATGTAGATTATGAGAGTCCAGTGGATGGCCCCACACTCCTATGTATGTGGTAGCATAAATTGTACTCAGGGGATTATTTAGAAAAAACAAAGGACAGGAAGTTGGGGGTAGGTGAGGTGTATCAGGGAGGACCTGACGGAGGATAAAGGGGTGAACATAATCAACATGCACTGTATGGAATATTTTTTGTCTTTTTGAGACAGGGTCTCCCTGTAGCCCCAGCTGTCCTGGAACTCACTATGTGGATCAGACTGACCTTGAACTCACAAAGATCAGCTTAACTCTGCCTCCCAAGTGCTAGGATTAAAGGCATGTGCCACCATGCCTGGCAGGGAATTTTTAAATAATTAATAAAATATTATATTAAAAATAAACCAAAGTAGGGGCTGGAGAGATGGCTCAGTGGTTAAGAGAACCAACTGCTCTTGCAGAGGACCCGAGTTCAATTCCCAGCACCCACATGGCACCTAAGAACTGTCTTTAACTCCAGTTCCAGGGGAATCCGAGTCCCTCTTCTGACCTCCGCGGCATTGCACAACATGGGTGCACCAACCTACATGCAGACAGTACACTCATAGACATAAAAAAAAATAAACTAAAGTAGAATATTTTGTTTCTGAATAATAAGTATCTTTACAGAATGGAAACAGGTTTAGATACTGTACTTTTAAAGCATATTATAGGAAAATATTTTAATTTTTTATTAGATATCAGAATTATTTAAGATACTATTTGAAGTAAAATAGATCAACCACAATGCTTCTGAGTGCTTTGTTTGAAATTTTAGAGCTTTGTGATGGTAGCAAAAAATATTTCAAATAAATGTCTTTGATATAGATTGCATTTCTTTAAAGAAAAATAAATCTATGTTCAGGGTTAATTGTGTATAAAAAACTCTATTTACTGAGAGCAGTGAATTTAATTCCAAAATACAGATTTTGGTCATCTTTAATTAGAAAATCAATTATACATGAAGAATTAATTTGTAGTTATAAAATGTCACTAGCCTGAGTGAGTTCTATCAGAATGTGCAGTTAGTTTGGCTAGAGCAGTATTTTATTTTGATTATTTTAAACTGAACATGTGTTAGCTGCTTTAGTATTTTTCAAATTGTTAAAGCTAGCCACAGAAAGAATCATGTTTTGCAATATTACCCAGTCTGTCCATCTTTTCTCTCTTCTCTCTCTCTCTCTCTCTCTCTCTCTCTCATTTCTATTTTTTTTCTCTCAAACATACTCTTATATAGATACACAGAGGGAGATATGCATTCACAAATAATATAAAATATTGTTAACACATTACTACATTTGAGGGCTATGCTGCTAGACTTTTTTTTCAATTTGTGTGTGCATGTGTGTGTGTGTGTGTGTGTGTGTGTGTGTATACACAAGTGTACACATGGCAAATGATCAATCAGCCATGAAGATCTCTTAGTTATACATATATAAGCACCAAACGTTTGTGCACTGAACTTCATAAATACAATCCTGAAGGACTTCAAGGCACAGATCAATCCAAACACACTAATAATAAATAAATTAAAGGGAAAATTGTGAACTCCTAAATGTATTTTGGATTCCCCTCAAACTGGAGTGAAAGATGGGTCTTAGCCACCATGTGGGTGCTGGGAATCAAACCCAGGTCCTCTGCAATAGCAATCAGTGCTCTTAACCACTAAGCCATCTCTCCAGCCCCTGTTCTTTCCTTCTTTTAGTCATTTGGGCTAGAGGTCTATCTATCTTGTTTATCCTTTCAAAGAACCAGCTTTTGGATTCATATATTTTTTTGTACTGTTTTCTTTGTTTCTATTTCATTGATTTCTGTTCTGATTTTTGTTATTACTACCTGTCTGCCAGGTTTATAATTCATTCGTTGCTGCCTGTCAAGTGTTTTTAGTTGCAGTGTGAAGTTGTTTATTTGTGCTCTTTTTGTTTTCTTATTGTAGGCACTCAGGACCATAAATTTCCCTCTCAGGACTACTTTTAAGGTGTACCATAGATTTTGCTGTGTTGTATCATCCCTTTCATTTAGTGCTAGAAATGTTTTTCTTTCTTTCTTTCTTTCTTTCTTTCTTTCTTTCTTTCTTTCTTTCTTTCTTTCTCTCTCTCTCTCTCTCTCTCTCTCTCTCTTTCTTTCTTTCTCCTTTGAACCATTTGTTATTCAGTAGTGTGTTGTTTAGTCTCCATCTGTTCTTGTAGCTAGTAGGGCTCTTTCTGATGTTGATATTAAGCTTTATTGCACTGTGGTCTGATAGGATGCATGAAATTATTTCTTTTTTTTGTATTTGCTGAGGTTTGCTCTGTGTCCCACTATATGGTTGATTTTGGAGAATGTTCCATGGGGTGCTGAGTAGAAAGTATATTCTTTGGTGTTTGGATGGAATATTTGGTAAATGTCTATTAGATCCATTTGGTGTATAGTATTATTTAGCTCTTTGTTTATTCTTTGTCCAGTTGACCTTTCCAATGGGTATTGAAGTCTCCCACTATTAGTGTGTTTGGATTGATCTGTGCCTTGAAGTCCTTCAGGATTGTGTTTATGAAGTTAAGTGCACCAATGTTTGGTGCTTATATATGTATAACTATGAGATCTTCATGGCTGATTGATCATTTGATAATGATGTAGTGACCATCTTCTGATAAGTTTTATTTTGTCATCTATTTTGTCTGATCTTTTTAAAATAGCAACTCCTGCTTGCTTTTTGGTACCATTTGCTTGAAATAATTTTCCCACCCTTTCACTTTAAGATGATGTCTGTCCTTTAAGGGGAAGTGCATTTCTTATATACAGCAGAAAGATGAATTCAGTTTCTTATCCATTCTCACAACCTGTGCCTCTTGATTGGGGAGTTTAGACCATTAATATTTAGAGTTAATATTGAGAGATGTATATCGCTTCCCTCATGTTTATTTTCTGTTTGAATCTTGGGTCTGTTTGTATTTCTGTGCTTATACCTTCATTAATTACTCTCTCTTGCTGTTTGGAGATATTTGTTCCTTTTCTCTGTCCTCGGAATTGCTTTTAGTATTTTGTGGAGGGTTGGTTTTCTACACCTGTATTCTTTCATCTTGTTTACGTCATGGAATATTTTCCTTTCTCTTTCAATTATAATTGACATTTTTGCTGGGTAGAGTAACCTGGGTTGGCATCTGTAGTCTTTTAGTACTGGAAATACTTTGGTCCAAACTCTTTTGGCTTTCATTGTTTGCATTGAAAAGTCAGCTGTAATTCTGATAGGTTTTCCTTTATATGTAACTTGCTGTTTTTCTCTTGTGGCTTTCAGCATTCTGTCTTTTTATTTTTTTTGAGCATCTAGCATCTTGATTATGATATGGCCTGGGGAGTTTCTTTTCTGATGTTGTCAATTGGTGTTCTATGTGCTTCTTGTATTTGTATGGGTGTGTCCTTTTTCAGTTTGGGGAAATTTTCTTCTATAATTCTGTTGAAGATCTGGTCCATTCCATTATCCTGGGATTCTTACCCTTCCTCTATACCTATGATGCAGAGGTTTGGTCTCTTCATGATGTCACACATTTCCTAGTTATTCCACACTTGTGTGTCTGTGTGTGTATGTGTGTATTTTCATAGTATTTTCTTGAGTTCTTCACTTCTTCCATGCTATCTTCTAGAGTTATTTTCTGCTTTGTCCATTCTGTTACGCCTGCATTTTCCTGTTGACTGGATGAGTGTTCAGTTTCCTTTGACATTTCAGTCTGAGATTCCTTTAGTATTTCCATTTCCTTCCAGAGTTGGTCATTCTTTCCCTTTAGGTCTTTGATTTCTTTGAGTATATCTATGATTGTTCTTTTAAGACCTGTGTCCTGGGTTACCTCCAGAGAGCTCTCATTATTGCCGTCCTCTATAAGACTGATAGAGTTTGGTGGGGATTTCTTATTTGCTTTTCCCATGTTGTTCATTTTTCTTTGTGTTTTTGGCATGTGGATTTGATTCATTTTGTTTGTAACCTGATGTGATGTTCAAGCATTTCTTTGTGAGATGTAGGACTGTTCCTCTAATTTAGCTGGTGAGGGGGAGGTGATTTTGTCTACCTGCAGGCAACCTGGCTGAGGCCTCAATGTCCCTAAAGATCCAGGTTCCAGTGAGGTAGGCCAGCTCTTGTCTGGCCTGTGGTGGAAGCTGAGGGGCTGCTGACTGCTGCCACAGTGCAGTGTCCTTAAAGATCTGGGTTCCCATTGTGGTCTGCGGCTCTTTCTCCACCCAAGCTGGAGGGCTGTGGTATTTGGCCCTGATCCTGAAATCCAGGCCACTTGTGCTGGATTCCTGCACTGGCCCACTGTGTGTCTCCAAAAATTTGATCTTAAATCAGAAGTAAAAAATGTCTTAGAGACTGAGCCACTTAGACTGAGACAAGTGAATTTTCTGTGGAAATGGAATCTTAAGATAAAGGAGGGAAAGGTAAATATTTTAAATATCACTTTTTCCTGTTAATCACAGGGATAGGTAACGAACCTGTAGGTAAGGTTAAGAACATATTGAGTTAGGCAATGGGGATACTTATCATTTAAGTCTAGAAGGTGGGATGTTCAAATGTTCTATTCACAAAAATTCAGTGATGTTACTATGTTGTTATCTTTTTTACATTTCATTAATTTACTCTTTCATCCTTGGCTCATTCTAAGGCTAATATTCTTTCTTTCCAGTAAGTAGGTCTCAGTGATAGAAGGCATGCTGTGTTGCTTATGACAGAGAGCAAAACTATCTTCCCAGTATGAATTGCAAATCCTTAACCTAGTCTGCCAAGCTGAATTTCATGGTACAATATCAAACTGGAAAGTGATCTATTGTGATAGTTTCATTTGATATATTAACAACATATGCCTTTCTTTACACAGGTTTCAGCTTCAAGGAGAAAATTTTTATAACTTAAATCAGTTTATTATACAGGAAAGAGCTGTACCTACATGGTGAGAAATTGAAATCTCAATCAGAGTGGATTTTTCATAGAATACACATTAAGCCATGGGCAATTATTTTTTTGAGCATTTGTACAACTCATACAATGCTTCCCAATCAAGTCCAGTCCCTTCCATGATCCAACAACCCCAACAAAACTCATGCATTACAACATCCAAGCTAAGCCCTATCCAATCACGCTCCCAAACCTAGACGTCCTTCTGTGCAAATAGATCAACTGGAGCCCAGTCAGGATATCTAGGAATCCCAGGTTAGGCATATTCTTCCTCACACAGTGGTACTCAGTCACTTACGGTTTTCAGTCAAGGGTCAGTCCCCACCCATTTCTTTTGTTCTGCTTTGAGACCTTGTCCTTATTGGCATAGATCCCATATCTGATTACTACATTGTCATAGGTTTACATGTGAAAGCTTACAGTAGATTGTAAGTCACTGCTTCTCTATGTTCATGCAACAGCCCTGGCTCTTACAATCTTTCAGCTCCCTCTTCCCAATGATCCCTGAGCAGAGGGTAGATGAGGTTTAATATAGGAACCTTATCCAGGGATACACAGTCTGGGGGCTCCTATTCTTTGGAGGTGAACTAGTTGTGGACTTCTGTTTGCCTCACTCTCTATTGTGTACCTAAGCATTACTGATGAAAATTGAGGGGTGCACTGGTTTTCTTTCTGCCCTTATTCTGTGTGTAGAGGTTCAATTGTAGATTTGTCTCCTAGGAATGGTGACATTTCAGATGTATGTGTTGTAGGATTCAGCAGTGGCCTCCATCTTTTGCACAGAGCAGCTTTTTTGATGAATGGCATACGATATGCTTGTCCATAAATTTATGATTCCACAGTTAGCATATGGTGAGAAATGTCATTTGTCTATGAACTGATGGGCTTTTCTTCTAGGCTGTATGTCCTCTCCAGTCCTGTGCATTTAATTGAGTTTATAGTGGCTTTCATGGGTTTGCTCCAATTTAGAGGCTTCCATGTCCAATTAGATAGCTGTTGTCCATCCCCAAAATGATAGTGCCTCTACTGCACCAATGGAGGTAGTTTTCTAGGCAACTCATTATAGCTATTAGAGTTTGGCACTGTGTTGTACTACTGATTGATTTCTATTTTAGCAGTGCACACACTGTCTAGAATTATAATTGCTTAACTTCATATAGAAAAGTTGTGGGCTGGAGAGATGGCCTAGCGGTTAAGAGCGCCGACTGCTCTTGCAGAGGACCCAGGTTCGATCCCCAGCACCCACATGGTGGCTGAGAACCGTCTTTGACTCCAGTCCCAGGGGAATCCGACACCCTCTTCTGATCTCCAAGGCATTGCACGACACGGGTGCACAGACCTGCATGCAGACATTCATACACATAAAAAAATAAATAAAAATTTAGAATAAAAAAAAGAAGAAAAGTTGCAGGTTAGTTCCTGTTCCATTAATCTAAGTCCTATCCCTGAAGCCTGTCCTGTTCTAAACAGTAGGGTCTTGTTTTCTATTTCTGGTAGATAATAAAAAGCTTTGGAGATAGTCTGCTTTGTTTTGAGTGTCACTTGGCTTGCTCTCACCAACCATTCAAAGGGAGTTATCCTCTGTCTTGCATTGGTTTCCCTGCCACACAGTCACCAGGTTGTACAACCTGTGTATGAATGTTCGGTCAGTGTATATGAATTTCTCATGGAGTCTCAGGAGCATCACATTACACTCTGGGTTTCTTGGCCTCTCAAGTCCCAATCTCGATTCTTTCTTCTTCCCTTACCACCCATCTCCTCCCTCTCCAGCCCCAGCATCCCCATCATCCCACCTTCCCCATCTCTTGACCTCCCATACCTCCTAATATACCTCCTTTATCTCTCTCTCCTCCCCTCCCAACCCAACACCTCCACCACTCTCCTGACCTCCCCGCTAGTAACATCTGTTCCTTTCTGACCCCTGTTTCAGGACTTTTCTTTACCTTTACCTTCATCTATCCTTTCCAATTTCTTGGCTTCTGGTGTTATATCAGGATATAAACTCACTTTAAGGCTATTGGCACTACAATCCACAAATGAGGGAGAACATACATTCCTTGTTTTTCCGTCTGTGTTACTTCACTCAGAATTATATCCTCTAGTTCTATTCACTTACCTGGGAATTTCATAATTTCAACTTTTCTTACTGCTGAGTAGTAATCCATTGTGTAGGTGTATCACATCTTCATTACCCATTCAATGGTTGTGGGACACATAGGTTGTTTCAATTTCTTTGCTTTTGTGAAGACAGGAGCAACATGGATATCCAGGTATCTTTACAATATGATGAGTCCTTTGGGTGTGTAACTGGATCCTATGGTAGGCTCATTTTTAGTGTTTTGAGAGTTCCCCACCCTGCTTTCCATAGTGGCTGCACTAGTTTGCATTCTCACCAACATAGAATGAGTGTTCACCTTTCTCCACACCCTCCAAAGGGCAATGTTTTTTTTTGAAATCAAAAGCAGTTCATCAGTGCAATGAGGGAAAACATTTAACTTGACATTAGTTCATATAGTGAAGATTATATGCCTTTAAGGAGTCACTGTTGTTAGAAAAATAGAAAAAAGACCCACATTTTTTAATGTGCATTTTTAATGGTATTTCATTCCAAATTACTATTATTTTATTTAAAATAACTTTGCTGGATATACTAGAGATGACATTTCAATTCCTGGAGCAAAATTAGCTTGCAAAGATTTTTAAATTATATAGTCTGAGAAAATCTGTTTCTTTGCTACAACAGGAGAGTGAAAAGATATTAAGAAGGACCTGAATTTTCCTAACTTAAAAACACTGGTCTTTTACTAGGATTGCTTTTAATCACATGATATTTTCTAAACAAACACTTAGAATGCTCAGAATAGTTTACTTCTAGCCTCCTAGGTTCTCTGAAGACACAATGTAGGATGAGACTTTAATTGGTATCAAGTATTTTCAGACTTGAAGCAGTGTAAACACTCTCTGTTTAAACATTTGGAAACCTTAGACAATCTGTCTTATTTTTGAAATGGAAAAACAATATATCAAGTCAATACATTTAGAGGGACCTGGTTATCCAGTCTAGGAAGAAACTACATACCTTTTATATCCTTTTGGAAGGAGATACCTTTTTGAGACAGGGTCTCCCTGTAGTCATAGCTGACCTCAAACTCACTATGTAGACCAGGCAGTCCTTGATCTCACAAAGATCCAAATGCCTCTGCCTCGCAAGTAGGGATCAAAGGTGGGAGCCACCATGCCAAGCTCCCTTTTCTATCTTTTTATCTTTATTCCAACAGTTTTTCTGATATTATTTAGTTTCTATATGCAAAGAAGTTTTCCTTTAAATAAATATGTATGGAGAACAAGCTGAATGTAAGACTGAGCAATATTATTATAGGAAAATTATCAGGAAATCTCTCTGATAGAACTTTGGAACAGAGAAAAGACATGAATAAAAAATATATAATGAAATATATTATATATAATTTTATATTATATTACATTATATTAGGCAGAAGCAGAAGAAAGAACCAACATACTGGACTTATTTTGGGACATCAATTTGACACCAGATTCATGGCTGTCACCTAAGTTATACAGCCACATTGTCAGAAAACTCAACTACTCTTAGTCCAAGTATTACCAAAGTTTGATACTGAAACAATCACAGGTATTTGGTTTTTTGTTTATTTGTTTGTTTGTTTTTATTTATTTATTTATTTTTTGAGACACACTTTCCCTTTAGTTCCAGCTGGCCTGGAGCTCGCTATGTAGAACAGGTTGGCCTAGAACTCACAGAAATCTGCCTGCTTCTGCCTCCTGAGTGCTGGGATTAAAAGTGTGAGCCACCACACCCAGCCCAACAAT
Organism: Rhizomys pruinosus; assembly: GCA_009823505.1. Taxonomy (NCBI): domain Eukaryota; kingdom Metazoa; phylum Chordata; class Mammalia; order Rodentia; family Spalacidae; genus Rhizomys; species Rhizomys pruinosus. Next base: position 1,446,665 of record VZQC01007311.1, read on the forward strand.
CACAGATTTTACTTCTTTTTTGAAATTGATTATCAGCCTCTGAGAACATAGCTACTGTTCACTTATGAGATCTTTGAGACAGTTAAAGAATTAAATATCAGGAGTAAGATGGGAAGGAGAGCTGTGGAACGTTGTCTTCTGGACATGACAATGTTCTGCTTATAGTCATCAGCTCATGGCAGCTGTGCTGGATAACTTTAGTGTCAACTTGACACACTGGGTTGAGGCAGCCTCAACTGGGGAATTGGCTCTATCGGATTGGCCTGTGGCCACATCTGTGGAGTATTGTCTTGATGGTCAAGCAGTGTGGGAGGGCCCAGCCCAAATGAGTAGTGCCACCCTGGGCAGGTTGTTGTGTACTGTATAAGAAGGCAGGCTTGGCATGAGCCAGGGGAGCAAGCCAGTGAACAGCATTCCTCCATGGCCTGTGCTTCAGCTCCTGCCTCCAGGTTCCTGCCCTGAGTTCCTGCCTTGGGCTCCCTAAGTGATGAACTGTGACCCAGGAGATGTAAGCTGAATAAACCCTTTCCTCCCCAAGTTGGTGTCGGTCAGAGTGTTTTGTCACAGCAATGGAAGACAAACTAGAACAGCAGCTGTGGCTATCTGTACAAGACCTATACAAGATCAAGCCAGTCAAAATTCCAGCATGATTAGGAAAGGAGCCATCTAGGCATTTTTCTTACCAGAGGTGTTATTGACAGTTGATGTCTGTGGAAGGAAAGAGAGACACTCTCCTTTTCAGATTTGGTTGCTAGTAGGTGCCCATGGGCCAATGGATGACTCCAAACCCATACACACACTGGCAGTACTGATTGGACTCAGAGGATTATCAATAAGAGTTTTTTAGAAGTGGACAGGAGATGGGAGCTAGACATGGCTGGAGGGCACTGGGGTAGTTGAAGGGAGATAATTCCAGGTAGATCAGATGAAAACTCATTAGTAACTCAAAATTTTCAAAGAATAAATAAAAAGATCAGTTAAGAAAAGTGTGATAGGAATTTTTATAGCACGTTTCCTACTATGTGGAGAAAATAAGCATACATTCAAAACAATGAAAGCAGAAATAAATGTAAAACAAGGCCAGATAAGACACTGGAGGGTCTGGTCCTTGAGTTCACTCTTCCCAGTGTCTAAATACATCTCAAGGATCTTGTGATTCAGCTAGTTATCCTTTTTCTCATGATCAAAATTCGATTTCAGCTCAGATTTTTGTAACTTCCAGCCAAGTAAGTTGTTTTAAAGAGCTAGGGAATCAGTTTAAGGATGAGATTGTTATTCAAGCAGAGTTGGTGGAATTTTATGACACCAAAAATTAATAGCTATCACTATGAGTTGGGATCTAAATGATGAACGAGTACATGTTTTCAAAAGACAGATAAAAATATAAATTTGTTTAACAATGAATAGCTAACAATATCCTTCATTGAATTGTACACATTCCCTAATTCTGTACTGGAAAATGGTCATTTGTTCATAGCTAAAAAACTAGAAGTTTCCGAAAATTCAATCGTTTAATTTAAGGCAATATTCATTGCCTTAAGGTGAATAAAAGTACATGAACCAGCAGGGTATCCCAGACCCCAAACAAAACCTCAGAGAGTATCTGGTTTGCAGGACAGTACACACCATTAATAAAATGTAAATATATGGCATATATTGATCACTCTGAAACAGAAGCATTCTTGAAACCAAATCATAGAGTGAGGAGACTTTGGAACCACGCAGAATTTGAACTTATTACTCTGTAACTCTTTAGATAAACCATTTAACTTTTTCAGTAAACGTCTATGACATAAAATAGAGAATTATGTTCTCTCCTTTTACATGATTATGGTGAAGATGATATGATGTGACTGAAATATTTAATCTATTCCATAAAAATTTTATGGAACACTTTGCTTTTTAATTTAAGAAGGTACAAAAATTTTACTTAAAAATTAGATATATTTCATATAAGAAGTAATATAAAATTTATTTTTCTGAAATCTGATTGCATCAGACTCAGTCATTATAATTATTGGTGACTGAAATTAAATGTTATGACTGGGACTTCTCTCACCCTCCAAATTATGTGATGAGCTCTTGTGCTAACATTGCTCATTTCCTAAGACCAAATCTTCATTCTCGAATATTTCATGATATTTATTTAGATTTTATACCTCCATGCCTGAAGTTCACCCAGTCTCATGCATAAAAGAATTTAAGAATGACTCAAACAAGATTTGGGATAATTTTATGAGTTTAAAGAAACATTCTCAAGCAGGCAAGCTGTAAATCTCAGAATTTGGCCTGAGGAGAATGGAAGGGAGAAGAGGAAAAAGCCAAAAAACCATGCCTGCTTAGAGTCTGGCATAGACTTCCTTTCTCAAATGCTGGGCAGGAAAGGGGAGCTTTAGAGAAAAGCTAAAGAAACCCACAATGTTGGGGCAGCTCAACAGGGTGTTCAGGAAAGCATTGTGAGAAAAGAGAAGGAACTGAGAAGCTGTGACTTTGTGAACTTCAGACTTAGTGAAAGCTACATGTCTGTAACCTTGCCTATGAGCACCGCGCTAAGGGGCAGGGGCTGCAGGGAGGAAAAGTTCACCACTTCATAAATGCAGTAATTATTCTTCCTTCTGTTTAGCATCACTTAAAGTGAGCTCAGCTTCTCAGGGGTGGTCCCATGATTGACCTAGCCCAACTGGAAAGTTAGGTCTTCATCTAGGCCAGAGATGAGCACTCTTCTGGCCAGGTTTCTTCCAAGGAACCTTATTATCACACAGCCACCCATGATTGCTGCAGATGTTCTGACCGCTGACTTGGGGAATAGAAATTATTTGCTCACTAGCATCATTATCCAAGACACATAGCTCCCCCTGGAGAAAAGCAATTACTGTTCCCCTGAAAATCTGAAGCAGCCATCTCTTTAGGCTAATACAGACCCATGCATAAAACTACAGAGAGAATCAAACTGTACAAGCTAGATTCACACATTGCCTGTGGATTTGGGCCTGCAGCAACAATCCTTGTCCCAATGGATTTCCATGTGCTTGAATGAATTCTTAGAGCAGGAAAGATGTGTGATTAAAATTTAAAACAAAATCAAAGTAGCAATTAATATGTAGATAAGTTATTCTGACACAGTAGCACTTATTTTCTTACACATTTAAAACAATGTAAGTGCAGTAGGGTTCTGTCTTACAGAAAATTAAAACCTGTAGAATTCAAACTTACTTTTGCATCTCAGTATAGAAATTTCATTAAGGAAGACTCTTACTTTGTACATATTTTACATTTTTTTTAAACATGCAATGAGAAAACACATATTTAACTAAATATAATAACATTTTTAAAATAACCCTAATTTTTAGAGTAAGTTCAATAAAAGAAATTCCAACTTATTATGAAATAGAAACCAGTTTTAGGGAATGAATTTAAAACTAATCTTATAACTAGCCATGAAATTATTTTTTCATAAAATGGGATGCTGATGTTTCTTAAGAAATATAAATGTAGGCCGGGCATGATGGTGCACACCTTTAATCCTAGCACTGGGGAGGCAGAGGCAGGTGGCTCTCTGTGAGTTCAAGGTCAGTCTGGTCTACAGAGCAAGCTCCAGGCCAACTGGGACTCAAAGGGGAGACCCTGTCTCCAAAATATACAAATATATATATATATATATATATTTTATATATGTATTATATTCTTATTCAAGGTTTTTCGTTTTAATTCTTTTGATTATGGCTGAAATAAGAAAAACCTTATCCCAAAAGAGCAAAATAGCAGAAAATCTTCTCATATTAAGTGAAGCAGAAAGTCCAAGGTATTGGAACTTACTTATTATATGCTTGAGAGATTTTTGAGCTGTGCACAGCTGGGTGTTAATACATGGGTAGGTAAACGATGGACCAGGCTGTTGGTGCATTAACCAAAATTCACTGGAATTGGAGAGCAGCTGCATGGTTTGGGACAGCATTCTGGCACATAATTTATGCATGGAACAAAATAAACACTGATCTACAGTAAAAATATTAAGGGGAAAAGGCAAAACTCCATTGTAAGACCTAGCTAAAAATCAAATTATATACTCCGAACAAAAGAGCAGTCAATCATAATATATGAGAATTAGGGCATTCCCCAGGCAATAAACCCTAAGTTCTCTGAGTCAATAGAAATGTAAATCACCTAATTTAAAATCTAATAGATCTTCATTAGTATAGAAGTCTAGCTAGCCAATTCAAAGTCCATCTAAATCATAAATTAGAATAGTACTATTAATTCACAAATGACTGTTAAATTGTCAACTGTCAAGAAAATTAAGACCCTGAAAGGGCTGGCTAAAATTCTGTCTGGTAGCCTGAATATTGTAAAGCCCTGAGGATTTGAAACCTCGGGGCCAGAAGGTCTAGGCATCTCTACTCACCTGGGGGTTTTCTCTAACTGTACTGACTCTGGTGTCTTTTATGTAAAAATGAGGGTGCCTCCACTTTTCATCTCACCACCTCTCTCAGCCATCCTGAGTCCACGTGAAGGGGATTTCAGTAGTACTAAGACCCTGAGATACTATGGCCAGTCTCTAAAGGCCTCCACAGTGTGAAATAGGGTGCTCAGCTCTCCACCCACATTTTTCTCCTTCCTCAACAACTTTCACCCAGCACACATTTAACTTGATTTAGTAGGTGTATGAATCAGGGTTATCTAAAAGAACAGGACTGATAAAATGAATATATCTATATTCTATCTATCATCTATCTATCCATTTACCTATCTGAGGAGAATTTCTGCTATTCACAAATATGCCTCTTGCCCCCCTCCCCAGCCATTTGGATGGTGCAGGAAGTGAGATTGCTCACTCCTGGGACAACTTGTCCTTTCCAAATTTCAGTTTATTTCTCCAAGGTTACAGGTTTATATAAGGGAAAAGTTGGCAGCCTTTAGAAGCCCTCATAGGAGCAACATTCCAAGAGAAAGTTTGAAAAAAAGTACATGTGACCTTATTACAGTGAAGTTGAGAGGAGGCTTTATAGAAAGGTCCTGTGTGAGACAGATAATAATTGAAGGTCGCTGACCAAGATTTTTCTTCCTAGAACAGGGGGCCTAGGGTCCAGGTGGCCAGCTGTGTCCCTTATCAGTTGACAGTTTTCCACCAGATAGGGTCTCTGTGAGCTTGCTGTGTTTGGCTGTCCACCCCCATCTGGGCAACAAGCTGCCTCCTAGAACTCCTGAGCTCCACTTGATCCAAGTCAATTTGTCATAGTCACCGATATCTATCATCCATCAGTCTATCATCTCTCTCTTATCTATCTATCTATCTATCTATCTATCTATCTATCTATCTATCTATCTATCTATCTATCCATCTACATAATATTAAAGGGGATCTCTTAAATTGGCTTACAGGATAGAGTCCAGGAAATCAAACAACGGCTGTGCCACTCTAGAGAGGCTGAGAATCTTGTTGCTCAGTCCACAAGGCTGGATGTCTCAGCAGTCCCAATCTGGCAGTGAAAGTCTGGAGGATTCCTGGCGATCCAGTGGTCTTTAGTCTAGGTTGGAGTCCAAAGAAGTTGTGGTTGTTTTTTTTGTTTTTTTTTTTGTTTTTTTTTTTTTTTATGTTTTGAGACAGGGTCTCCCTATAGCCACAGCTGGCCCAGAACTCACTATACAGACCAGGCTGGCTTCAGTCTCACAAACATCTGCCTGTCTCTGCCTCCTGAGTGCTGGGATTAAAGGCCTGTCACCATGCTTGGCCAGAAGTTGGTTCTTATATCAAGAAATGAATGGGATACCAACAGGATAAATAAACTCAACAATGACAGCAGAAGCAATTATGTAAAACCAAAAGCTTCCTTTTGCCATGTCTGTCTATCTGGGTCAGAGGGTGCCACTGAAATTTAGGGTAGGTCTGTTGGCTTCAAATAATCAGATCAAAAGTCCCATGCACTGTAGTTAACTCCAGATCCTGTCATGTTGACAACCAAGTTTATCTTTCTATCTATCACAGTAATGTAGAGTCTTCAGGAAGAGCACTTACTCCACTGATTATTCATTTTCAACTGAAAAGGAAAAAAAAAACTTTCTTTTAAAGCTTTTAAAGTATAAATTTCAAAGAATCTTCAAGCTAAATGTAAGGGTATGTTTGCTCTGTTTTGAGAAAGTGAAAGCAGGCTGAGATTGCATTAGATCAAACAGGAGCTGGGCACTGCCTCATGTCAGAAGAGAGAATGCTGGTATTCACAGCAACAGCAGAAGCTGGGTATGAACAGTTTTCTTGGCTGGGTGACATGAGACCTGGCAGCTTTCTATACACTCAGCGTAGTGCATTATGAGAGAAACACTGATATTTGAAAGGTCTGATGTTTATATAGGAAGCTGGTGGTAAATCTTCCCTTTCTACTGGAGACAGACACTGTGTTTGTAGCCCTGAAATCTAAGCATATATGCACCAATAAGGGAAATACTGACTTTAATATCTTGCAATGTAAGCAACTGTTAGAGAAGCATTTTTGTTTTGTTTTGTTTTGTTTTGCTTTCTTTTCAAAATCCTAGAATGTAAACAAGTCATTCTTGTTAGGGAGATATGTTTAACTTTGAAATTAAGAGTGGAGACTGCTAATGTGAAAATATATTGACAGAGAAGATGATAAGTTGTCTTAAAAACATAGGCAAATTTCTAACAATGTTGGAACCTTATTGTCTCATTGCTTGGATTTGCCACTCAAAGTAATATTACATATATAATTTAGGAAAGTTACTGACTTTATATCCGAATATGTTATAATAGCAAAGACATTCTATCTTTATAACATTAAAATATTTAAAAATAATTCTTTTTTTACATATATATATATATATATATATATATATTACAAGATTATCAAATCTAGACCCCTGTCCCCCACCCTATCCGCCCACCTCACCAGAGCTCACCAGAGTATTTTGCCAAACATGCTTTTCATTTCTTTCTCAGTCTTTCTCAAAATTCTCCATGTGGAAGTGGACTGTTTTGAGCAGAAGTTCACTGTTTCAGTCAGTTCTTTGATGCAGTCCTTTCTGTTGTTGTTATTATTTCCAATATGCATCACTCCCCACTGCTTGGACAAAAGCTCAAGGGGCCGTGCACAAGAAATACTTAAAACTAAGTAATTGGCATTAGCATCTACAGATAAGGGATATAATTCGTCGTTTGTTTTTTTGGGACTGTGTTACTTGACAAAGAATGATGTCTTCTAGCTCCAGCCATTTTCCTGCAAAGCTCATGATGTCATCTTTCTTTACCGGTGCATAGAACTCCATTGTGTAGATGACCTCATTTTCTCTATCCACTCATCAGTTGAGGGGCATTTGGGTTGGTTCCAGCTCCTTGCTATTCTGAAGAGAGCTGAAACAAACATGGCTGTGCATGTATCTCTGCAATGGGGTGAGTCTTGAGGGTACATGCCTAGGAGTGGTATGGCTGGGTCAGGTGGCAAGTTCATTCCAAGTCTTCCAAGGGTTCTCCACACTGCTTTCCATAGTGGCTGCACAAGTTTACATTCCCACCAGCAGTGGATGAATGTTCCCCTTTCCCCACAACCTCTCCAGCACTTAGTATTATTTGTTTTCTTGATCCTAGCCAGTCTAATTGGAGTAAGATGATATCTTAAATTGGTTTCGATTTGCATTTCCTTAATGATTAGTGATGTTGAACACTTCTTAAGATGTTTCTCGGCCATCTCTAATTCCTCGCTTATGAAGTCTCTGTTCAGGTCTTTGCTCCATCTATTGAATGGGTCATTTGTTTTCTTTCTTCTTTGTTTTTTGAATAGAATATTCACAAATAATTCTACCCTAAATTGTATATTCACATAAAAAATCATCAGTGGATTTTATTGGCTATAACGTGTTGATTTAACAAGTTTAATAATAAGAGCAAAATTTCTTGCTGAAATTGTTTAAGACGTGCATCTCCCAAAACACAGTACTTCTTAGAGCATGATGTATACAGCTTTCTAGATCTTTGAACTAAGTGGAACTTATTTTGAATGCAAGTATGATCTCTGTTAGCTGCGAAAGGGACAAGACTGCAGCCTACATAGAAAAATAGACATCTTCTACAAAGTACCTCATGCATTCTTTCCTACAATTTCTGGATACTGCCCTTAGAGCTCATGGTTTGCTGTTACTATTTTCTGCAACTTCTCCTGATTTGAAATTTACTTGATAGAAGATGTTGTCAAGTATTGTTTTATGTCCTTATGTGAATTTTAGTATAGGCACAATACTTTTTCCATAGTTCCCAGTTTTAGATTGAAACACATATACATACACACTCCACATTCCTAATGCAGAAAGGCCAGGATGTTATATCATCACCATGTATTTCATTGTGCCCTTTAAAAACATATCAATGTTCCATTATTTTATTATTTGTTTAGATGACAAATTGTCAAATTATTTTCTCCCTCATATCTTCCTTTGACATCCATGTTTCCTGATAAAAATCCATACCTGTTTGCAACAAAGTTTTCTCTTTAACTATGCATGTCTTTACAACAGTTTGCTCTATCTGGGTTTAGATAAGCTTCTTCAATATGTAAAATAATGCAATCATCTTTTCAAATACTTATTTCTGCTGTATTTATATTTACATTTCCTTTTGAATCTTTAAACATTCCTATATTAGTACTTTGTATATTGTTCCACAGATTCCTGAAGTTGTGTTGTAATGAATAATTTCTGTGCTTGTGCCACTGCACAGAGGTGGGACTCAGATGATAAAGGAGGAAGTGAGTTCTCTCCTTCCACCATGAAGGACCTGGGTATTGAACTATTTGATATGTTGATAACATAGTGACAACAATTAGGCAACAGAACATATAATGTATGTAAACTGCAAAACATATGAAAGTATATCTTCATTCTTTATTGTGTTATTTGTTTTTTTATTTTATTTATTTATTTTTATTTTTTATTTCTATGAATGTACTGTCTGCATGTAGGTTTTTACACCCGTGTCGTGCAATGCCGTGTAGGTTGGAAGAGGGTGTCAGATTCCCCTGGAACTGGAGTTAAAGACGGTTCTCAACCACCATGTGGGTGCTGGGGATCGAACCTGGGTCCTCTGCAAGAGCAGGTGGCACTCTTAACTGCTAGGCCATCTCTCCAGCCCCTATTTGTAAAAAAACTCAATCTTCTGCGAACCAAATTGTTATTATTTAACGTTTGAATTGATTAAGTAGTGAACAAAATACATTATCCGGATATCTCTAACCTAATAGTGAACAACTTAAAGTGGAAATTACAAACAAAAGTTGATTAATAATCATGTCAGAAGAAAATTTTAGGAATTAACTGGTTAAGGAGATGAATTCTATCATAGTAAAAGCCATAAAATATTTCTGAAAAAATGAAGAAAACTTATGTATATGGAAATAAATCATATGTTCATGAATTGAACTTTATAACTGTAAAAATAGTAACAGTATCAGCCATGACTGGTGGTACTTTAATCCCAGCATTTAGGATGCCGAGAAAGGCAGATTTCTGTGAGACTGAGAAGCAAGCCTGGGCTACACAGTGAGTTCCAGGGAGACCCTGCCTTAAAAAGACAGAAAAGAAAGAGAACAAAAACAACAACAAAAAATACTACTGAAATTGATCAATACTTTCAGTGCAAAAATCTTGTCACGTTTTTTCAGAAATAATAAAAACCTATCATAAAAAATCATTTAGAGGGGCTGGAAAAATGGTTTAAAGGCTAAGAGCACTGGCTGCTCTTGCAGAAGTCTGGGTTCAGTTCCAAGCACTCACAGGCTAACAACCATCCTTAACTCCAGTTCCAGGGCCCTCTTCTGACTTCTGTGGGCATTGTATGACAATGGTGCACTTATATCCATGCAGGCAATGCAGTCATAAACTTATTTCTAAATTTACTACTAAGAATTTTATTTTATTTATGTTTTGTGTGTATGAATGTACTGTCTGCATGTAGGTTTGTGCACCCATGTCGTGTGTCATGCAATGCCACAGAGGTCAGAAGAGGGCATCGGATTCCCTTGGAACTGGATTTAAAGATGGTTCTCAGCTGCCATGTGGGTCCTGGGGATCGAACCTGGGGCCTCTGCAAGAGCAGTCGGCGCTTTTAACTGCTAGGCCATCTTTCCAGCACTGTGCTGGATTTTTTTTTTACATTCAGAAAGCAAACATTGTCTATGAACAAACATATGAAATAATTATATCATCTCCTCCAAGCAGAAGTAAAGTTCTCTATTACTGTACATTCCGAATGTAGTATCCAGACACAAAGTGGTTAAGTGGATGAGGAGTAATTCTCTGTGGTTTTCTTTCATGAGCTTGCCAATGTGCAGAATGTGTAGGCCCGCCACAGATACTCACTGAGTACTGAGATGAGAGAGTGTGTTAAGAGTAATGGAGACACAAGAAAATTGCTTTGTCTTCTCTATCCTCCCTTCACTGTACTTCACAGCATAAAAATGATTCACTCTATGTAGGGTAGGTGCAATATCAAATTAGTTTGGTGTTGTCATAATCTGTAAACTTTAATAACATGACTTTTCACTTAGTATGCAAATACTAATGCAATACATTCTTGCTGTCAGTCTGTGGAAAATAAATGCTGCAGAATAATGAGGGGAAATAAGTCCTTTAACAATTTTCTCCTTTTCAATGCTAAAATATTTTCTATGTTATATTATCATATTTCCTGTAGATTATAAATTGATGTATTTCATAATTTTCTCCATCCACATATTGTTCTTAGCACTTACAAAGGAAACACACAAATAAGCACACAAATATAATATGCATGTTATCATGTATAAATGCACATGTCAAAGGAATATCACACCTATGTGCATGTATTTAAAGTATGCGGGTTTGTGCATGTATGAATTGGTCATTTTTCTGTAGTTTTGATAGAACTACCATGACAAATGGATCTTAGAAAAGGAAGATATTTTTGAGCTTACAGTTGCATGGAATTAGAGTGCATCATGGCAGGAAGGCATGGTTACAAGAGGTGCTGAGTAGAAAGCCAAGGTTCACATCTTCCAGCAGGCAAAGGAAGCAGAGAGCTTTTTGAACTCTCTAAACCTGTTTCCAGTGATGCACTTCCTCCAGCATGGCCATACCTTCTAAGACCTCCCAAATCCGCACCCCCAACTCGGGACAAAAATGTCTGAATACTTGGAGCTTGTAGAGTACATTCTCATTCAAACCCTCACACCATCACAATGTGTATATAAGTTTCTACCTTAAAATTTACAAAAAATATTTGCTTTGTCGTTGCTGATATGATAGTTTCTTCAAATCACATCTTCATACTTTCTTTCAGCTACTTTAAACTTTAGGGCCCCTATTTTAACTGCAGCAATATCCTTTGCTGACAAAGTGTGGTCATTCTTGCCATTTTCATTGAGGAGACTCATAGAAAGGCAGGGGCAGGAGAGGAAAAAGAGAGGGAGAGAGAGAGAGAGAGAGAGAGAGAGAGAGAGAGAGAGAGAGAGAGAGAGAGGTTTAAGATGCTGTAATTATTGGGCCACATAACCCTTATGAAAAGTGAAGACTATTCATTTCTCTGAGTTTCTCTATTGTTTGTCAGATATAGCACCTGGAACTAATATCAAGAAACAGTTTATCACTCTAAGTAATTGTTATGCAGCTCATAAGAGTTAATCAATTCATTATACTGACTTTCAGAAAGAGAAAGACACAGTCAAAGATTTCTTTTCATTTCTCTCTGAAAGGAAATAGGTATTCTCTTTTCACCTAAGAAATGAATCAAACTTCACTGGAGACAATGCAGACATATATACCTGTCTATGTCCTGCTGCCTTCTGGCTACTTATTTCATGAAATAATTACTAATTTAACAATGAGAATTTGAACATTAAGAATAATCAACTTTGATCTTTTGAAGTACCTTTAACAAGCAGCATTCCTATGACAGGCCAATATTGTTAGAAAAGGCTTTATGGATTTTATCATTCTATTTAGTTATAATCTAATTATAAGCAATCTCATGATCACTATAGAATATGTAATATATAATTGTAATATAAGAAACCAAAAGTCATGTGTAATTCCCTCGCTTGTTTTTATGTTTTTTTTTTTTGTTGTTGTTGTTTTTTAAAATTAGGGAAGGAGATAGTGGCTGGCATGGCCGCATCTGGTGGTATGTGTTTGCTGTATTAGTTGGAAAGGCAGAAATGTAACTAAAAGATAAGTGTATTATTGCTATTTTACAAATGAAACCTGTGTTTACCCAGAAAAACGCTGCAAGCCCTAAGGTGGACAAATCAAATCCCAATCCTCCTTGTTCCCCTGATAGTGCTGTTCTATAGTTCCACACATGCATCTCTTTACTATCTATTCTACTACATCCTGATGCTCCAGATCATATTATTATTACTGAATTTTGATATGATTTGAATTCTCCAGATTCAAGTTACTCATTATTCTGCTTACAATAAATTGTCAATTTATCAAATCCTCAGCATTAAATGACATCACAGTAAAGAGTGATGTCCTCTCAACTCTCAGTCCACTCTGATTATTGAGAGTTACAATGCAAATGTCTAAATTCATAATGGTTTAAGAAGAATGTATTTTGAGGTTGGAGAGAGATAAAGATGAGCTTAATCTGCAATGTTGGGGAGTAGAAAACCTTAAAACATGTACCTTTTAAGCACACACATGTACAGGTTGAGAAATTCCTAGAAACTCACACATGGATATTTTTAGAAGTTAGTTTTCTCAAATTAGTATCAGTCAAGCAACTGGAATGTGACATCTCTACAGATGCATCACAGCAGCCTGACACCAGCTGTGTGTCAGACACTTAAGCAAGTCTGACACTTGTGAGACAGATGGTGCAAAATACTATTATAAATATATATTCTGGATTTTTAAGCTTTCATTATATTGCCTATTTTGTCAGTGCATCGATGGGCATATCTCCCTTGTCATTCATCCTTTCTTCCTGTGCATAGAGAGAATATAATCACACATGCACACACCATACATTACTACCTTAATTTCCTGATCATTCTTCAGATAGTTTAAAATATATCTTTTTTACAAGATAACTATATTATTAACAGATATACATTCTGACAACTTCAACCTAGGTAGGGTGTGTGATACTGATAAACTGATAGATTTTATTCTGTCTTGAAGAAGAAAGTAATCCTATAAAATAGAGCATGAGTTTTGTATCAAGAAAAATTAAAATCAAATCACGGTTTGGCCACTATCTAACTGTGGAAAAAAAGCAAATAGTCTAAATTCTCAACATTTTAACTTGTTTATAAATTTAGAAATGACAATGTTTTCTATTTTAGATTATTGATGAGCATTAGAATATCGGTTTGTTAAAGACTTGGCTGTAGGCTGCCTTTAAACCTTGAGTCACATTAACAAATTACAACCATACTAGTATGTAACCACACTGAAAACTAATTTTGAAATAAGAGACTCCCCAAATTGCACAGGATCTTGACAAGACTCTTGATTGCTCCCCAGAACTTGAAGGTAAGTCTATACTGCTGAAGGCAAAACATACTTCAGACACAGGATTTGAAGCGATGAACTGGAACTGACCTGGACACCGCCTCCCTGAGGGCAGGCTTTCACAGTTTGGAGAACACTAAGCAAGCTTCAAAGGGAGATCATCAATTAATGACCCAACCCCAGCTTTAATACCTAATAATCATAACAATGACCAGCACTGCAAACTGTGTTAGGGAAATAGTGTCACTTTTATCTCCAGGATAAACAACAGCTATCTACTTGGATTTAAAGCCCACTCAAAGAGGGGGAACTCATGTTTGGCACTGTAAACACAATCAAATACATGTGGCTGGAGAGACCATAGATCTTAGAAAATATTCCAAGGATTCACATCCTTATACAAATGTAATTTCTAAAAAAAAAAAAAAACACAAAACAAAACAAAACAAAAGAACAAATGGAAAAACAAATGTAATTTCTTACATCATTTTGAATCATTTTATTTTATCATTTTATTTGAATCATTTTATTTACAGACAAGTATTCCAGTCAATTCTAATCAAAGAAGCTTCTCTTGCAATAGATGGTGACTATTACAGAGTTCCACAACTGGTCAAACACAGATTGTCTATGAAATTATCAATCCTAGGTGACACATCTACAATGGAACCTCTACACCTAAGGCTTATGGAACATAGCAAAACAAGGGGTAGAGAGACTAATAATGCCTCTTTCAATTTTCATCAACAAAGCTCCCTTGCTCCCTCACACAACAGAGGTCCATGAACACAAATGGACACAAATGATCAAGCATACAGAATAATTTTGCAGGGTGTGTGTGCTGGATAGCTTTAGTGTCAACTTGACACACCTTGGTTGACAGAGCCTCAATTGCGGAATTAGCTCCTTTGAACTTGCCTGTGACCATGTCTGTGGAGTATTGTCTTGATTGTTGGGCAATGTGGGAGAGCCCAACCCACTATGGGTGTTACCACTTCTGGGCAGGTTGTTGTGTACCATATAAAAGGGCAGGCTGGGCATGGGCTAGGGGAGCAAGCCAGTAAGCAGCACTCCTCCATGGCCTGTGCTTCAGATCCTGCCTCCAGGTTCCTGCCCTGAGTTCCTGCCTTGGGCTCCCTGAGTGATGAACTCTGACCCAGGAGATGTGAGCTGAATAAACCCTTTCCTCCCCAAGTTGGTGTCGGTCACAGTGTTTTGTCACAGCAATTGAAGACAAACTACAACAGTGTGGATACTTGGACACGTCTCCCATATTAAATTTCACCTATCCCGAGCACAGGGACCACCAAGGATGAGGGGGCAGAAAGATTGTAAAAACCAGGGAGGAAGGGAGGGGATGCTTGACTCTATGGAAATAGCCTTATAGGAACTTGCTCATATGAACCTCCAGCAATGGTGTCAGCATGTACAAGACCCATGGAAATCCAAAGAGACAAAAAACCCAGCATTCAACTGTGGAAATTGGCAGTAGGACTCAATATTAACCAAAAAAACAAAACAAAACAAAACAACAACAAAAACTATTGACAGCTTATTACCAGTGGGTGAGGAACAGCTGATCTTCTTAACCAGAGGGAATCTAGACAGGTTGACTAGACCTCAGTGGATGATTTTCACCCACGGAGATTTGGGAACACAAACTTGACTCAATAGGTCTTTAACATCAGTAACTGAATGTATGAAATTCAGTGAGCAGTATGGGAAGGTGCCAATGCGGAGGGTGTATAAAGATTAAGATGTTTTGTATGAAATTCACACAAATTCAATATAAAAAATTTCAAAAATAGTCAGAAAAAATGAAATGCAACCACTTAGGGGACTGGAGAGATGAGTCAGTAGATAAAAGCACTGGCTTTTAGAGAGGACCCAGGTTCTATTCCTAGGACCTGGGTGGATCTCACTCTATCTTCTGATCTGCATGACCATTGCAGGACAAGGGTACACTTACATTCATCCAGGCAACACACACACACACACACACACACACACACACACACACACACACACTAATAATCTATTTAAAAATAGTAGGTGAATTTCAGCATGTACGGGCAGCTAGGCCACAACTGTATGGATGAATGAGACCAACACATATCATAGAAATTCATGTGAGCTCTCCAATTGGCTTTTGTGTCTGGGCTGTGCAGTCTTGGTGTTCAAACTGCAGCAGGAGCTCTTCAAAGCTCTCCTGTTTCTGAAACCTGCCCAAATCATGAATTGTTTGCTGCTCAAATAGACCCTGGTAAATCCAATTTTGCACAATTTTTCCTTTTCAATAAATTGCTTTATTGAGAATATCACAAAATAGACAAAATATTGTACTTATGTAAACTCTATGTTCATTGCTAGATTCTTTGATAAATGCTTTAAATGTGTTCCCTCCTTTAATATTCTAAATAATTCTTTGAAATGAATATTCTTAATATGTCAATTTTTGAGAACAGAAGATGGAAATTTATAGTATCTCAAGGTGTTTAAGCTTATCTGAGTATTTATCTAGTATAAAGAGAAGTCTAAATTTTTCTGCTTTTAAAGCTCTTATCATTTTTGCCAGACAGTGATAGGATGCAAACTCATTTATTGTGGTTCAGTACCCATCACTATTCTTTACATTTTGACATTTTTTCTCTTATTATATGATTTAATTTTCCTCCAGACCAAAACTAAACTTATTTGTAGCTGTCTGTGTGAGAAGACAAGTAAAATTTTATTTTACATTTCAGAGATTTTAATTATATTTCTTCATGGGTAAAAGAAATTAAAACAAAATAAAGAGTAAAATGACATAACTGTTGGCCTACAGTATGGCTGATGAGGCCTGTGTATTCCTGAGAATGTCCTGCTGTGATTCCAATGTGAAGAGGAGACATCAAAATCATCAGGGATTGAAATATATGACAACAATTATACATAGCATTTCCCAATAGTCAATACTGAGCTCTATTACAAATAAACTAATGGTACTATTGAAATACGTTATTCAGAAAATGCATTCAAATATTAAATTGAAAATAATGACATAAATTATGGGCTCCTCATTAAAGACCTTCATTGTGTTTCAGTACTTTCTTCTGCTTCTATTTTCTTGATAATCATGAATGAATAATAAAACTTGGAAATTCTCTCTGTACCAATTGAAATGATTATGCAGATTTTAATTTCATTATGTAATGTGTTGTGTCATGTTCATTTATTTATACACATCAGAAGAAAACCTTTTCTTCCCAAGGATATATCTAAGTTGGTCACGGTGTTTTATCCCTTTAATACTGCCAAGTTGCTTGCTGGTATGTGATGAGATTTTTGAAATACACCAAATTGTATATTTTTTCATAGTATTTTGATGTTCTTTTCATATCCTTTGAGGTAAAAATCTCAGGAAACAAGAGTTCTTCTTCTGACTTTTCTTTTTTGAAGAGGGCTATTTATTTATTTATTTATTTATTTTTAATTTTATTTATTATTTATTTCTGTATGTGTATGAATGTACTGTCTGCATGTAGGTCTGTGGACCCATGTCGTGCAATACCGCGGAGGTCAGAAGAGGGAGTCAATTTCCCCTGGAACTGGAGTTAAAGATGGTTCTTGGCTGCCATGTGGGTGCTGGGGATCAAACCCTGGTCCTCTGTAAGAGCAGTCGGTGCTTGTAACCACTAGGCAATCTCTCCAGCCCTATTTATTTTTTTTTTTATGTATATGAATGTACTGCCTGCATGTAGGTTGCACCCATGTCATCCAGTGCTGCAAAGGTCAGAAGAGGGCATCGGATTCCCCTGGAACTGGAGTTGAAGACGGTTCTAAGCCTCCATGTGGGTGCTGGGAATTTAACCAGGGTCCTCTGCAAGAACAGTTGGAGCTCTTAACTGCTGAACCATCTCTCTAGCCCCCTTCTTCTGACTTTTCTGATGAACTTAAAAGATAATGATAATACTTACCTGGCAGGGTAGATTCCATGAACATGAAGGTGGTTTTCCCTGAGGGAGGCTCATCCATTGCACTCTGGATGTGCTGACCCCTGAGATTTCCCCAAATGTGGGAACTGAACTGCATAATTTGTGGTAGTGGGGGACTGTGTTGGTGCTCTCCCCTATATGGAAGAGAGAGAGAGAGAGAGAGAGAGAGAGAGAGAGAGAGAGAGAGAGAATGATGTTGTTTCTTCTTTGTGTGTAGAATTCACTGTTGAAACTTTTTGCTTGGATGTTCAGGTGTTGCAGAAAATTTTCCTTCCTGGGAGAGCATTGCACTCAAATGAGTGATTTGGTGGTCATTTTGGAACTCTGCCTCCTCCCACACAGTTTAGGGCTCAGAGACAGACCCAGGAACAGAGTCTCTAAAAACTTCTGTTGGGTGCGGGTCTAGCAAATTTAATGCATTTTCCTATACAGTGACTGGGGGAAAATTTTCACCCAGTCAAGCTCAATGTATATACAAAACCAAAACGGAGGAGGTGGGTGTGGTAGCTTGAATGAGAGTGTCGCCCATAGGCTTTAAGTATTCAGATATTTTGTCCCCAGTTGGTGGCACTATCCTGAAAGGTTTTAGAAGGTGTGGCCGTGCTGGAGGAAGTACGTCATTGGGGGTCGACTTAGTGAGTTTAACAAGCCTTGCTGTCTCCAATCTCTCTCTTGACTTCCTGTGCTCATTGCAAGGTATGAACCTCGGCTTGCTGCTCCAGCCCTGGCCACCATGCCTCCCGCCACAAAGGACTCTGATTCTCTGGAAATATTAATCCTAAACTCAGATAAACTCTTCCTTTTATAAGTTCCATTGGTCATGGTGGTTTATCACAGCAACAGGAAAGTGACTAATACTAAAACTAATAGACACTAAGTGGGTGGACATGAAGTCCCACCCATAACTAAGAAGTCATTGGCATATAATACCTGCTAGGAGAGGAAGAGTCAGGGTTGTTTTAAGGGTATGGCCCCTGGAAGACAGACCACATGGTAGGTTCTCTATGAAGAACGCATATAGACATTAATATGAAAAAAAAAAAAATAAGATAATGAATAATGACATGTCCATGTTTCAGTATGAAGAAACACAATTGGCCCCTATGGGGGAGGTAAGCCATGAAAATTGGAGAGTAAAGAGGGGGATCAACCTGGGACGTGTTGGGGCAAGAGAGAATATAATCTAAAAACACTGTATTAAACTCTCCAAAAAGCAATAAAAATTAGGCTGATGATATTTCTCCAAACACACACACACACACACACACACACACACACACACACACACACTGTTGTCTTAGACATTTATGCTACATGAAATAAATCAAGTACAAAAAAACAAATGATGCATCACTTCCATTTAAGTATGGAATCAGAAGAGTTAAACTTGGAAGCAAAGAGTAGAATGGTGGTGGTGAGGAGGAAAACGGCAGATGATGGTCAACAAGCACTAGGTTGCCCAGTTTGCAGTTTCAAAATGTCTAATGGAAACCACTGTTACTATACTTAAGAATGCTATATTATATACTTGCATTTTATAGCAGAGTAGCTCTTATATGCTAACTACTTTGATTATGTTTTTTTAACAATCTTTCTCTGTATCAAATCAGCAAGTTATATACTTTAAATATATGCAACTTTAAATTATCTCAGTAAAGCTAAGCAAGATTTGTGGAGAGCTATATGAAGATAAATAGGCACCTTCTTTGGGGAATATAATCTATTATTATTTATCCTAAAATGAAGTTATTTTGTAAAAATCGGTAATATAACATGTACTAGAGACACTGTAAGCTATGGAAGGAATCCAAAATTTTCATTTAAAGTTTATAGGATAGAGATATAGAAACTTTATAATGACATAAAGCTAGGAATGAGTATTAATTTTCTTAGAATATGGACTATTTGATACCAAGATATGGTGAACATCTTTGAACATGAGGATTTTATATTTGTATATGTTACAAAATCTTTTTACCAATTATAGTTGCAATTTCTCATTTTTTTTCAGATATCATGAGGCCCAGCTTTAAACAGCCTGCTCTACCAACCAAAACCTAATTGCAGAACCATAAAATTTATGACTTGATCATTCCATTCCTCATTAGAAGGTGCTCCTTTTAAAGTTTTATGATTCATTTTATAGTTTTATTGTTTCAAGTTACCATACATGTTCTGATGGAACCTAAATGTTCAAGCCAGAATCATCAAACACTACATTGTCTGTAACTTTCATTCGTGGCAACATCTTTGTCATATGATATCCAGGATTTTTGTGTTAAAAATATATAAAGAGGTTCTACTTCTGCCTATTTGAAAATGTCCTGTGTCAAAGTTCATTACAAAATATTAATTATTGAATAATATACATTTATTCAAGAAATAGTAATTGTAAGTTGCTATATGTTATATTATCATTCTCACTGCACACTACTAAGGTTCCTTTCTATGATGCCAGAGCCACGTTATTCATGAAAATGGATCTTGTTAACAAATAAGAATGTTAACACAAGATGAGGAATTTTAGGTTTGAACCTTGAGCTTTAATATTCTGAATTTCTTGTACTTATACACTAAAAATTAACTTGTTTACCAACAACTGTTTCTGGCAGTGAATATAACAATTGCTGATAATTTCTAAAATCATATAGAACTTATTTCTGTCCATTCTTAGTGTCAGATTTATTTTAATATCTTTTTTATCTTTATTTTATTATATTTTATTTTTTTTGTCTATTTGAGACAGGGTCTCCCTGTAGCCACAGTTGGCCTGACACTTGTTATGTAGACCAGACTGCCCAAGTGCGTTGGGATTAAAGGTCTGTCTCACCATGCCCAGCTCTACATTACACTTAATGTAGTGATATTTGTCCCTCTCTTTGTGTTGTCTGTTGTGTTATAAGCAGTTTGTAAATGTATTTTAGCAAGTGAAGACAGTAGGATCTATCATTTCAAAGTCTATGTAGAACTAGTATCACGGAGCAGCCAGACTAAATCTGTATAGCTTTTACTGTCTCATGAAAGCCAATGGTTGAGGGGAAGTCTAAAATATCAGACCAAATTCCACATCCTAGCTCACATATTGGTTTTCAGGTCTCAGTTCTTGCTGGCTATTTGCAGACTTCAATGGTTCACACATATATCTTTATAAAGATGCCTGGTGTGACATGGCACTGGCTTCCTGAGAAGAGATCCATGAAAAAGTGAAGGAGGTCAAGAATAAAATTCACTGTGTTTATATAAACTCTGTTTTAGAAATCAAGTACAATTATTTTTATTATATTCTATTTGTTAGAACCCAGTTACTATATCTTTTGCATTCAAGAACAGTAGGAAAATAAGCTTCATCTCTCATGAATAGTCATTAAATTTCATTGTTAATGAATGGTATGATAGATACCTAGGGGACCAATGAAGCACAGACACTTAAAACGTTTGTAGACACATTTTCAAAATTAACATACCCATTCTATGTATCATGGCAATACTAGCTGATTTAAATACTCTTATAATTGCTCCAGATTTAAGTTCAATTTTTCACCGTTTTCCACAAATGAGAAGGAATATTCATTATTTGCCCACCAGTGTCTGCTTTTTCTATTCAACAATGTGTCATAGAGTTCCATCTATTTTCTTATGATTTTTAAGATTTCATTTGTGTTTATAAGTGAATAAAATTACCCATTCATGTGTTGATGAGCACCTGTACTGAATCTCTGTCTTAATTACTGTGAATGCCGAAACAAGAAACATGAATGTGTCAGAATCTCATCGGATGGCTGGCTTGGTTTCATTTCTTTACACATATAACCAAATTGGGATAGTTGGGTCCTATGTTGTGACAGTTAATATTGATTAGTAATTCCGAAGAGTCTCTGGTCAATGAAGAAATAAGCCTCTGGGCACATCTCTGAGGAATTTTCAATATTAGGTTAACTGACATGGACAATTCACTGTAAATTCAGTCAGCACCATCTTATAATCTGGGGTCCAAGAAATGAAAAGGTGAGCTAAGCATCAACATTCATCACTTGCTTATTCCTGAGAGTGCCTGCAATGTGAGCAGTCAACTGCTCCTGCTGCCAGACCTTCTCCAAAATAGCAGAGTGTAACCCCTGGAGCTGTGAGCAACAATAAACACCCTCTTCCTTAAGATGGCTTCATTAACTATTTTGTATCAGCAATCAAAAAGTAACTAACACAAATGACAAGTTTATCTTTTAGCTTTTCACAAGTCATGTGTATTGTTTTCTGTAATGGCTATACTATTTTGCATTCCCACCAATGAGGT
Source organism: Rhizomys pruinosus (assembly GCA_009823505.1). NCBI lineage: Eukaryota > Metazoa > Chordata > Mammalia > Rodentia > Spalacidae > Rhizomys > Rhizomys pruinosus. The sequence continues at coordinate 1,468,421 of VZQC01007311.1, forward strand.
AAATGGATTCTCTTTTCTCCTCACAATTGTCCACAATAACTGTGATGGTTTAAATGAAAGTGTCCCCCATAGGCTTCAAGTATCAGACATTTTGTCCCCAGTTGGTGGGACTGTTTTGGGATATCTTGGAAGGTGTGGCCATGCTGGAGGAAGTACATCACTGGGGATGGGCTTAGTGAGTTTTACAAGCCTTGCAGGCTCCAGTTGCTCTTTCTCTCTTGACTTCCTGTGCTCATTGGGAGATATGAACCTCAAATTTCTGCTCCAACCCCAGCCACCATACCTCCCACTGCAATGGACTCTAATTCCCTGGAGCTGTCAATAGTAAGCTCAAATAAACTTTTCCTTTTATAAGGTCCCTTGATCATGGTGGTTTTATCACAGCAACAGAAAAGTGACTAATACAGTATTTGGTACCAGGAGTGGTGTGTTGTCTGTGAAGAACCTGACCATGTGGGTGTTTGGAGAAATATGGAAAACTTTGGAACTTTGGGCTAGAAAAGCTGTTAACTACTGTAAGCAGAGCTTAATGGGCCATTCTAGTAGAAGCCTGGAAGAAAGCATTGTTGCAAAAAATGTAGTTCCAGAGGAAAATGAAGACTTAGGCAGAAACGGGGATATTTTGGCAAAGAGTCTGGCTGCAGTTTGCCCACAGCCCAAATGCTTGCCTGATGGTAAGCTGAATAGCAATGGACTAATGTCTTTGGCAAAGGATATTTCAAGACACCCTAATGTAGAAATGGTGGCATGGCTATTAGTGGTGAACATTGTGCAGATCTACAGTGAAAAAAGAACAGATGGGGCAGAAAGAAATGAAGAATGTACAGTTTGGATCTGAAAAGTGCACTAGGAAGATTAAATGTGGGGCCAAGGCATGTGAAGGAGAAGCTCCCTTTGATAAGGAGATTAACGTAATTAAGGAGAGGCCTAGTTATTTACAAATAAACAATGGAAAAAGTGAGATTAAAGTGATTAAGGAGAGGCCTCAAGATTTATAAGTCAACAACAGAAACAATACCTTTAGGGCAAGACCTCACCCACCTAAGCTTTTGACAGGAAAATACTAAAAGGGTTTTTTGTTCCAACAAGTCCTGGGCAGAGAAAATTTGCAAATGTGGTTGAAATAGGCCAGAGTCCATCCCAAACTTGCAGCCAAACTCAGCAGTTTCATTCATGTGGTGCTCACTTTAGAGGCATGAAGGATGCAATAGTGAAGGGTCATCAGTTCTTCCTCTGTGGTGTCAGAGAGCTGACAAGGCCAAGCAGAGTGCAGCAGGGGCATCCCTGAATAAAGAAGGCCCTGATAGGCCATTGTGTGAAGCTGTGAATGTGAAGCCTGGTTGGCAGCAGAGACCACAAGAAGACATTCAAGATGCCAGAGCTGTGAGATATTTGCCAAGGAGAGCTGCATACAGGGAGTGGTACCAGCCTAAGGAAGAGATGTATGTTGCAAGCAAAACTGGAAAAGCTGAGCCATCTAAGCCCTTTGGAAGTGAAATCCCAGAAGTCAAATATGGAGCTACTAGACTTGGTGTTTGCCCTGTTGGTTTTTGGTCTTGTTTTGATCCAGTATTTCCTCACTAAGCCTCTATTCCTCCCTTTTGGAATGGGAATATGTGTTTGGTTCCACTGTATGCTGGGAGTATGTAATTTGTCTTTTGATTTTACAGGAGCTTGCAGTTAAGAGATTGGCCTGTGTCTCAGAAGAGATTTTGAACTATAGACTTTTTAAAATATTTTTTTATTTATTTTCATAAGTGTATGAACGTACTGTCTGCATGTAGGTTGGTGCACCCATGTCGTGCAATGCCACGGAGATCAGAAGAGAGTGCCAGATTCCCCTGGAACTGGAGTTAAAGACAGTTCTTAGCCACCATGTGGGTGCTGGGGAACAAACCCTGGTCCTCTGCAAGAGCAGTCAGTGCTCTTAACTGCTAGTCTATCTCTCCAGCCCCCAACGATGATAGACTTTTGAATAGAATTGAGACTGGTAAAGACTATGGGGTTTTAAGGTTGGACTAAATACATTTTGCATTTTATATGTCCATGAGTCTATGGTGGCCAGGGAGTAGAATGTGGTGGTTTAAATGAGAATGTCCCCCATAGGCTTCAAGTATTCAGACATTTTGTCCCCAGTTGGTGGCACGGTTTTGGGTCATCTTGGAAGGTGTGGCCATGCTGGAGGAAGTATGTCACTGGGGGCAGGCTTAATGAGTTTAACAAGCCTTGCAGGCTCCAGTTGCTGTCTCTCTTTACTTCCTGTGCTCATTGCTAGATGTGACCCTCGGCTTTCTGCTCCTGCCCCAGCCACCATGCTTCCCGCCGCAATGGACTCTGATTCCCTGGAACCGTCAATCATAAGCTCAAATAAACTCTTCCTTTTATAAGTTCCGTTGGTCATGGTAGTTTTATCACAGCAACAGAAAAGTGACTAATATAATAACTTTAAATTTATTCTGTAGCCCTTTTGTTTAACAGTCTTTCTAAGTGGGATAAGATGGGGTAAAGTGACTATGAAATAGTGCTCCTATGGCTTTAAAAATATGCTTGGTGAATTAAGTTGATCTTTGAACATGTATATCTGGAGAGCTTTGGGTCTCATGAGAAAGTTTTTGCAAAAATGTTTGCTGGGGAGATATATCTGGAATATTTCTCTGGAAACACATTGACCTCCTGTGTAGACATGGCATGGAGATATTGTTGCTCTGCTCATCTTATTTTGATGAATTGTTATATCCTAGCCACATTATTGTTAGTCAGTGTCCTATAAACATTTGACTGTGCTTCTCTCAAATATGCAAAGTCATTATTGTTATTCAGTCTGTAGACATGTGACTGTAGTTCTCACACCAGAAGAATAAAAACAGAGCTGTGTGTGTTTTAGACACTCATTTCCAATGAAGCCATGCAGGTCCCCTGGTTATTTTCTCAGTTCTGTGATAAACCATTCAGGTCCCATGGCTATCTCCCTGGCAGCCACAATAGGGTCCAGTTTCAGTAATCTGTTTATAGATATTCATTTTCCCAACACCACTTCCTGAAGTGGCTATCCTTTTTCTAATATATTATTTTATTTTAGAATTAAAAACTATTTTAAAATTCATAATGTTTTAAAGAGATAAGAAATATATACACTGTTTTGGATTCAAAACAAAGCACATAAATAACTATCTCTAACAATTAGAAACAAACAAAAACAAAGAAAGCAGTATAAAATCCAGAGAGATGAAAAAATTTTAAAGACTGATAGAAGATAATATTGTTGGGTCTGGAAAGATGATTCAGCAGTTAAGAGCACTGGCTGCTCCTGCAGAGGATCTGGGTTTGATTCACAGCACCAACATGGCTGCTAACAACTGTCCTTAACTCCAGTTCCAGGGGAATCTGTTGCCCTCTTCTACCTTCTACAGTCATTGCATGACATGGGTGCACTTACATACATGCAGGTAATACACTCATAAAACAAAATAACACATTTTTAAAAGATAAAATTATTGTCTTCATAAAATCCTACTCGGATTGATATTGAGAACTTGGGTGTCCTGCTTGTCAGCTTAGGACATAAACATAAAGTTAATGTAGAAAGTGCATGAATTGAAATTGTTTGAATATTTGCATGAATGTTCATTTCACAGCAGGGCTACGTTCTTTGATATCGGACATACTTTATTCATATAAACTGAATTTGAGACATATTAAGTACCTTGATCAAAGCTTATGCAGCTAAGAAGTAGCAAAGTTAGAAATAAAACCCATGCTTCTCTACCTTCAAAGGCTTTATTGTTTCACTAAAATATCTACAGAAAAATGATACAAAATGATTGAGTCTCCCTAAAGTTGCCAGCATGAGTCTCACCAAAATTTGGTTTTAATGTCAAGATTATATACAAACTAAATCTATCAAGTCATTTGGGGTTTTGTTTATTTATTCATGGATAATGAAGATTTATTTATTTATTTATTTATTTATTTATTTATTTATATGGTCTTTTGAGACAGGGTCTCCTTGTAGCCCCAGCTGACCTGAAGCTCAGTATATAAACCAGGCTGGCCTCAAACTCATGGAGATCCATTTGCCTCTGCCTCCTAAATGCTGGGACTAAAGGCATGCACCACCACATCCAGCTTTGATATCTTATTGTAATATTTCAAGTAATAATTGTTTCATAAGTCTTAAGCAAACTCTTAAATGTTGTTCAGGAGTAGCTTCCTTTCTCCTTTGTCACTCTGTGGCTTCTGTCCTGCCCTCATCTCCAAAGCAAGAGTACTGTTCATGGTTGTTTCTTCTTTCCACTTCTGCTCCTTCTTCTCCTCTTCCTCATCCTCATCCTGCATATCCTCCTCTTTTCCCTCCTCCTCCTTCTCCTTTTCTTTCCAGCATTTGTTTCTTTCTCATTGTTAGTTCCTGTTCATTGTACAGTATGATGAGTTCATTGTGACAGTCTCACACATACATACAACATATTTTAGTCATATCTGCACACCCTGCTACTGGACCTTATACTCTCCTCCCATGTTCTATGTTAGTTTCTGTTGCTGGGTTGAAATACCCTGACAAAAGTAACTCAGTGGGGAAATGGTTTCATTAATTAACTCACAATCCAGGTACTAGTCAGTCATGGTGGGGAAATCAAGGCAGAAACTTAAAGTAGCTAATCACATTCTGCAGCAGTCAAGAGCTGAGTGCTCATCTAAGTTAGTTGACTTTCACAGAGTCCAGGACCCAAACCCAGGGAGTTTTACTGCCCATAAATGACAGATATTCCCACCTTAGAAAAAGCAATGTAATTTTACACAGGCATCCAACAAGTCAACTTGATCTAGATAGTCCCTCATTGAGATAATTTTCTCCCATATTTCTAGAACCTATCAAGTTGAAAATGAAAGCTAACCATCATATCCCAACTCACTTTCCTTTTTTTCAATGATGGGAAATTGAGCACAGTGCTTTCCAGAGACCACTGTTACATCCCTAGGCTCTTTCTAATAGTCCTTATTCTAATGCTAACACCATCTTTCTCTATTTTCCATACAATCCACATGTTAGAGAAAACCTGGGACATTTATCTTTCTTGTATGGCTTATTTAACTTAACAGGATGACTTACAGCTGCGTCCAATTTCCTTCAGATAGCACAATGTACTTATCTGTGCCTATGTGATGTGTGTGTGTGTGTTCATGTTCATGTACATATATCATGAATTTTCACATGCATGTCTGTGAATGTGGAAGCCAGAGGTCAATTCTCATGTCTCCTCAATCTGTTTTCCATTTTTTTATTTTTTTAACTGAATTTTGGCATATTTCAAAATATATTTCATATTATTTAAATTGCTTTCTCTATCTGCCCCCCCTTATCTTCTGCCTGATATACAGTAAAGCATATTTAGTCAAGTTTTTGTCCCCAAAAGCCCTTCAGATTTTGCCAACATCTCAAATGTGTGTGTGTATATGTGTGTATGTGTGTGTGTGTGTGTGTGTGTGTGTGTGTGTGTTGTGTCATTTTCCCTGCCATTAGTCTATTTGCAGGGATCAATTTCTCAAATATCCTGAGCATTGCTACAAAACACAATAATACATAGGTATGCCAATATGTAACAACTTGGATTTCCTCAAATATATAGAGGAGTGGATTATCTAGTCATGTGACAGCTCTATTTTTAGTTAATAGATGAGCCACTATACTGATTTGCATAATGGGTGGAGTATTTGACATTTCCACCAAAAATAAGTAAATGCTCCTTTTCTCCAGCGGAATTTTTTTTTCTTTTTGGCGTCCTTTTTTATTTTCTCTTTTCATACACACACGCACACACACACACAAAAAGGTACAAAATGACAATGACAAAACAAATCAGGGAGGGGGAAAAAGGAGGAGAATTCCCATTTCTTTTCTGGTGAAATAAAGAATCAATCAATGCTGGGTGTGGTGGCCCACACCTTTAAACCTAGCACTCAGGAGGCAGAGGCAGGTGGATCCCTGTGACTTCAAGGCCATTCTGGTCTAGAGAGCAAGTTCCAGGCCAGCTGGGAGACCCTGTCTCAAAAACACTAAAAAAAAAAAAATCAATCTATAGGGTGTGATATGAAATTCTCTCTCTTTTTTTCTTTTTCCTTTTTATTTTCTTACTCTTTTGGGGCTGCCAGAGGGATAAGTGTGTAATGGCTGGTCTAGGAAGCCTTGGGTTCTCAGCTGAGAAAGAGTCTGCTTAATTTAAGGGGTTTCATCTCTAAACTGCCTAGTCAATTTCTAGCTCCTGTTTAGTTATGTTACCGTCTGAATAGGGTCACCTCAATTACCAGAAGGGAATCAGGACACTGGCTGCTCTGACTTTTTCCATGCTAAAAAGGGATGTTGAGTCTGGCAACTGGGGTATCCCCCACTTAGAGGGTCTATCTAAAAGACCCCCCCAAGTATAACTATAGAGGGAAAAATGTCCTCGACTAGTGCCCATGAAAGCGAAGTGAAGACAGGAGTAGTTAGGTACATGATCTAGTCAGGAGACCAGGAGAAGTAAGAACAGGGTGAATACAACTATCCAACTTAAAAGTCCACTAAAGTTTCTTGACAAGGAGTTTCAAAACATCCATTTATTAGGTTTCTCCTTCTGTTCATTTGGCCATGATGTCTGAACCTAGGATCTGCTTTCCATTAAGACAAGATATGAGTTTTCACTTAGATATTTGCTAGAAAGAAAGGAAAATTTATTTTTGAGCATTAATTGACGGCAATAGTGGACTTGTCCTTTGGCTACATTATTAATCAAGGCAAAAATCTAACATTTTGTGTCTGTTTAATGCTATCTGGAGGGACAATTTTTCATGATCTAAAAGAAATATATTGACTATATTTTGGTTCTACTTTCCTTTTTATTAAGTCCACACAATTAGCCCAAATTAACCAAACTTTGTTTCTGAAGGTCATTTGAGTTTCTGGACCTCAGAGGCACTCAGGTTTTTGAGTGGGGGAGCACCTAGCTCCTTATGGCCATTCTTAACCAGTTCCATCTACCAAGGACAAGACCAGGCTTCCCTTTGGAGCATGGAACGACTTTCCTCTATGTTGACCTTCCTATTTATAGACTGGACAATGGGTGGAAATCTGTTACTGGCTCTCTAAGACCTACTTGCAAAGGAAGCCTGGTCTCACAATTGCAGAACATTTTAAGAGATGCCTCAAACAAAATCCCCTGGGACTAATTGACCTCAGAGAGCAAGAAACAAAATTGTCCTTTAAATCCCTTGGCTGAATTAGTATTGACATTAAGTTAAGTATGGGCATTAAGCATCTAAGAAAGTTAAGTTACACCAATCTGATATATTTGATTACTGTATATTATTTAGATAAAACTTGATACAAAGCCTAAGAAGCCTTGCATAAATGTTGACTGGAATAAATTTAACACCATAGGATATGCAGGCAGAGCCAATGAGAGAGACTTAAACAATTTTAAATGTAAATGATTTACTACAAACAGAAGTAGTCTCTTTACTTTCCCAAACCCCATATCCTGGGTTGGAGTTTTCCAATAACCAGGAACATACCTATTGAGTGGAATTAAGCTGATAAAATTTACCAAGTCCATCCAAACTGTCTCCTTCTGCCTGCATGCCACTGCTTCAGGGAAATAAATCTAGCTTTTCTTTAGTCAAATTATCTTGAAATGGGCAAAGCAGATATCAAAAGTAACACTTGCATAATAGACAGAGAAAAAGAATATCTTTCAGTGGTCAGAGGTAATCCATTACTTGTCTATGCCCCTTTAATCTGAATCTACAACTGGAAGTCTAGTACAAGCCAGGAATGGACTGAAAACCAACCACATTATAATCATTGTAATCCCATTTAGATCACTAGTAAACTAGCTTTAGTGTTTATACCATTCCACTCTGGAAACATTTAACCACTTCATTCTAGTACAAGTATGTTATTTTCTACTAAACTTTGCAGTATTTATACCCATCTAGACAAATGGGAAGGTCCCCCGCCCCCACAAAACACAACCAAAGGCCCTGAATTCTATTGTATCTAATATTAACATAGATTATTTCTTAGTACCATTTACTTGTATTATCATTATTATTTATTACCATCTTTTCACCTTGGAATAGTGTCTATCTTTAAGGGTGAGGTAAGTTTCTTGGAGAAAAAAAAAAGATGTGTTTTATTTCTTAATCCTTTCTACTAGTCTATATCTCTTAATTGGAGAATTCAGTCCATTGATATTTAAAACTTTTATTGAGAGAATTAAAATGCTTTCAATCATTTTGATTTCTAATAATTCTTACCCTAGGTTTTTATTTCCATAATGGTAGTATTTGTCCTCTGATATTTATTGGTTATAGTCATTTATAGTCATCCATGTCCTCCACTCTTTGTATTGCTTGAAATATTATCTGTAGAGATGGCTTACTGGATAGGAATTCTTTCAACTTATTTATATCATGGAATATTTTCCTTTCTCCTTCAATTATAACAGATATTTTTCCTGGATAAAGTGCTCTGGGTTGACATCTATAGTCTTTTTAGAACCGGGAATAATTTAGACCAAGCTCTTCTGGCTTTCATTCTTTGCAATGAAAAATCAGCTGCCATTCTAATAGGTTTTCCTTTGTGAGTAAATTATTATTATTATTGTTATTGTTATTATTATTATTATTATTATTATTATTTGCAGCCTTCAGTATCCTTCCTTTGCTTTGAAAATCTTGTGTTTTTACTATGATATGGCATGGAGAATTTGTTTTCTGGTTCTGTCTACTTGGTGTTCTATATGCTTCTAGTATGTGTATAAGTATCTCTCCTTTTACTTGGGAAATTTTTCTTCTACAATTCTGTTGAAGACCTGCGCCATATCATTGTGTCATGAGTCTTCTTCTTCTATCCCTATAATTCGTAGTTTTGGTCTTTTCTTAGTATCCCATAGTTCCTGATTATTTCATTCTCTCTCCTTTTTTAAGGCAGGATCTCCCTGTAGCCGCAGCTAGCCTGGAACTCACTCTATAGATTAGGGTGGCCTTGAACTCACAGAGATCTGCCTGCCTCTACTTCCCAAGTTCTGGGATTAAAGGTGTGGGCCACCATGCCTGGCTTTACTTGATTTATCAAATTCTTCCATATTATGTTCTGATGTTGATATTCTATTTTCTACCTCATCCATTCTTTTGTTGAGTTTCTCCCATCCTTTCCAAGTTGTGTGTGGAATGTTGCATTTCTTTTTCCATTTCAACTTGAATTTTCTTCAGTGTTTCTATGTCTTTTTTAATTTCATTCCATCATTTATCATTGTCCTCTTTCAATTTATCCCTGTCTCCCTGTCTTCTTTTAGATCCCTGACTTCCTTGTTTACAAGCTCCTTAAGTTTTCTCAACTCCTTAATTGCTCTAATCATATTTATGATCTTTTGAGGTCTGTATTCTGAGTTATATCTAAGGAGTCTTTCTACAAGGTACTTGAATAGGAGTATTGGTATTTGGTGGAGGTCCACTTGAGTCTTTTGTATTATATTTTTTGTTGTTGTTGAGCGTTAGGCATTTGGGTAGCTTCTGATGGGAGTGATTCTAATGTGAAGCTTATGTGTTTACTGAGCTGACACTGATTCTGGTTATATTCTTCAGGTGTTTCTGTTGCTTCTTAATTTATGTACAGGTGTGGATACTTTAGGTTCCAAAATCTCAACTCTATAACACTGTACAGACCAACACCCCTCACCCAACCATCAAACAGTTTGCCCAATAGGCTAAGTCACACAACACCCCAGCTGGCCAGAACCCCCCCTCCAGGACTGTGGAACTCACACCCTAAGGGTCTCAGGCATGCCCATTCCTGTGGGCTGGAAGATCACAATGCCTCCTCTGCAATGCAGCCAGAGTCCCCATATCCAAGTGGAGTGAGCTTCAGTCACTCACCCAGTGAGATGTACTCACAGAACCACTGTACACCACCAGTAATCTACCAAGCATTTCCCTTCCCCACCTCAGGAGTCAATGTCTAAACCTAGGTTCATTCAGAAGGAGAAAGGCTCAGCTGACTGACACACTGAGGCTAACCCTGTTGTCTCTTGATGCCTTCAGGGGATGTCTATAGGGCCAAATTGTAGTCACTAAGGATCCAAGTACCCTAGGACCACCTCTGACACTTCCCAATGCTGTTGGGGGCCTTAAGTACCCCTTCCCAGCTTTGCCTTAGTTGCTCAGAATGCTTGGGCGGCCTTTTGAGCTGCCATCTTGGAAAAACTCATTTTTGTGTTCTTAAAGATAGCCATTCTAAAGGGGGTTAGATAGAATCTCAAAGTAGATTTAATTAGCATTTTTCTTTTTCTTGTGTTTTTTTTTTTTTTTTCTTTTTTTGGGTATTATATTTTTCATACATGCCGTAAATTAGCATGCCGATTCAATGCCATACCCATACCAAGTTGGTACATACCTATAACATTGCCACTAAAAACATGTATTTTTGGATCATGCCTATACCATCAAGTTGGTACCTTGATGCCTGTATATACATGGGCAGGTCATGCCTATACATGTATGTCCTGATCATACATGTGGGATCATACCAACAGATATATGTTCTGATCATGCCTATACATCCACAGCTCGCAACGATAACTACCCAGCTATATCTACAATTTAGCTGCTATGCCATGTTCAGTGCCTAAATAACATGAGGGACATTCATTGCATTCAGACACCACATATGCGGTAACATGCCACTACGCCCACACAAATCATGTCTTTTCATGGCGCACTCAATCATATAACTATAAATACATGGGACTCAGTACATAACACTCCTCGTATCATGTAATAATAAGCTCTCAGGATCATCTAATGAATCCATGTGGGGATCCCACCAGCGTAATTCATGGACTCAAAATCCTAATCACACACATTTCAAATTTATGACATACATGTGGGGCACTCCACCACTACCCCTCTGCAAACATTCCATTTTCTGATCACCATGGCCTACATATACATGTCTCCGATTCCATGGACTCATTATCTTACAAGTAGCGATCCATAGCTTAGCACAAATTCATTTTATCCCAAACATACATCATACCATTTCTGATCACTATACCTACATTTCTCCCACTGACAGTCATATCTCCATATCCATAAAATACATCATGGAATCATGCCTATAACCATGGATGCCCCTTGATAATTGGCTCACATTGGTCATACATGCAGGTGATCAATGATTATAGCTCATATTATGGCCTTACTCAGATGCATCAAGGTAACTAAAAAGACACTTCAAAAGCATTTCTATCCTGGTACAACTATGCTGCATAATACATTAATGGTCCGATCAATACCTTTGCTCCATCTATTGGAACAGCAGCCTATCACATCATAATTAATAGATCACACCCCACTCAGGCTCAATGTGGACCAGTTCAAGACTCAACATTCTGCCATAATATAACAATGTGACATCAGATAGATCACTCATAGTATGGATCATGCCGAATTCATCCATGTTGGATCAATCATGCCATGCCACATAAGCACTTCGAGAGCAATCATGCCTATAATGTCTTCTGTTCTCATTCCAATCGCCTAATACATGCATGCTCATGTGGGATCTATGCTAATACAATACTCGAATCATTGTGCCCAATTACATACATTGATCGATTTAGCCCTACAGCTCCCATTACGGCTCATTCTCGATGGGACATGCCAACCATATTGTTCTAGGACACAAAATACAATTGTGATCCATACCCGACCATGATAACTAATGTTCTGAAATCAATGCCTATACACTACATGCAAACGATAGTACCTACACCCACATTTTAGCTGCTCGATACATCTAAGCCCTAAATAATAGCCATGGTGCCCGAATATCGATCTCTAACTACCACGTATTAATGGGTAACATCCCTATAACAATACAATTGGGGATATCGCAAAAACATCAATGTACCCATTCTTCAGATCGTACAAGTCATGCCCATACTAGTTCAATGCGCCGAGTAAACGTAACTATAACTCAAACATGTGCATCACAATTCATGCTGCCTATCCAACTTGCATGTTGTGCAAATCATCCTCCCGTATACTGCACAATGTCCATCGCTCCATTCAGATTCCAAATGCTTTACTATTATCCAAATGTGGGATCACTAAAGTCATAAACGATAATCCCCTCTAACTTTCTGATCTCTAGCCCATAGCTCATATTGGATCGCTCTACAAGCTCATCATGGGTTCATGGCTGCAGCATGACCAATGTCGTGGCACACATGCTACGCCTCATACATGTGTGTGCCCTCATGAGTAGTTCATTCTACAACAGCTCAACTATGTGGGACTCTAAATCGCTCCCGCACCTTTGCATCATGTATTTCTGATCACTTCCGCTCCAAAATGCTCGCTCAATGCGCATAACATACATTGAGGGCATTATGCCATACGCATACATTGGGGATCTAAGTCCTTATTCAACCATTCAAGTGGAACATTCTTATAGCCTTCAACATTGCCACGCGGGCGAAATGACTAACATCACAATGTGGAGATATGCCAACTAAAAACTGCCCAATGCTGATCACCAGCCATGCTCACGCTAGCTACAATCGTCACAACCATACAGCGTGCAATTATCATACACAGCTCTGTGCAGATCATGCTTGCCCAAGTCAATGTAGTTCTGACCAGCCCACAGCTGCACCCCATCTAACATACATGTCGGCGCTCACGCTCACAATCAAAACGCACTAACCTAACGTGCGAAGCTTCCTAATAATGCTTGTACACCATTCATTATACTACTCCACAATCGCACATAATCCATGTTGGGAGACTCATGCTATACTTCGATTCGAGTGTCTCAAATGGTCTTGCGCTCATGACCATCCATGCTTCAAGTCCTGGCACCACCCATGCTAACACATTAATGTGCTCTACCGCTCACCTTGATCATGCTCACGCCTACAGCCACTACATGTGGGCACTCATCACACTACATAACAGTAGCCTCGATCAACGTTCACGGCTCACCTAACATGCATTGCATTGTTTCTCATGAGTCATAATCAACCACATATACTCCATATGCATACTGACCAGTCTACCGCACATACACAATTGTCATGCAAAGCACATGTCATACATACAGCTGGCATAACAGCCAATTACCAGCTCTAATCTGGCTAAAATTGTCATGGCTATCTCACAATGCTATGTGGGGATCATCGCAGTTTGTGACATAGTCACGATCTATTTCGGATTATGATATACATGTATGCTCTAATCATGGTAATACATGCATCTTCTGATCATACCTACATGCTAACACTGCTCAAAAAAGTCTCACATTGTTCTGACTCCATAACCCTTTATCTCTAATGTTCATGGAGCGACCTCCTAAATCACGTCGAGACGTTCTGTTCATGCTTATGCATCCATGTTGGGATCATGCCGTCTAATACACACGTGAGCGAGTAAAGTCACTCAGGTCCATACATAGTTATGTGTCACTTCATCACATATACAGCTCCGCATACCTGGCATACAATGTCATAATATTTGATGTTTCACGGCTCCAAATGTGATACATGCAATTCGAATGGCGATCAATTCCACGCCACGCGTCACAGTCGCCACTGTTTCTGAGGATAACGCCAATAGCTACGACTCCGATCTATGGTCGGAATGATCATGGATCCTAGCCCTGTAGAAATATATATGGGCAGAACATGACTATATAAGTAATGTTCTGCCTAAAACCATGGCTCACTTGCGTCATTAGCTTCAATTTACCTCAGCCCCGATCAATCTGCGCCCCTACAATAACATCAGTGGTGCACTAAGCGCCTTATAACATATGAGCAATGCATCTCTTGATCAGCTTCGTACCCTATCACCTCGACACTTCGATCAACCCCAACCCGTCACGGTTGATGCCTGTATATACCACTCAATCGGGCAGGGTAATGCTAAGTCTCAAATTGGCTATGGGTCCTGATCATCGTACGCAATTCAAATGCTTGGAGTATCACCTAAATAGGCTATCATCTTGTCTCGAATCAATGCCTAGCTTACAATATACATGCACATCGAAATACCGCTCATGGCTCAAATTCTACATTTATTCGATCACTGTAATATCATGCCCTAATAGGTCTATACATTGAGGTCGAATATCATGCCTATTACACCAATATGGTAACCCCTATACCCACAGTCATCACAGTTGGGATCCTCAAAACATGTCTATGTTGCGCTTCAATGCCATCATGCTCAATATCCATGCTATTGCTCAGCTCATGTTCTGTTCATGCGTCTGCATTGATGCAACACGAGTCATCAAATACCTTATGCAGCCTTTTAATGCTCTGATCATATTGCCTCACCAATATATAACGTTGAGTGGAATCATCTATCTAACACAATATGGGTACAACGCCGATAAAATACAAGTTCAGTGATCACTAATACTATGCTCATACAATTGGGGGGTAACCAAATCTTCTGTACCCCGAACCTATACAATCCAGCAATCATGCTTATAATCATTGGGGATCATGTCGTATAATCATTTAGATGTGTCTAAAATCAATGATATACAATACATGTGGCACCGCCTCAACCATGATACCACTTCACAATCTATAGTTCTGAATCAGCCGCACCACAATACATTAGGGGTCTGCGATCACACCTTATCAGAGCTTTACGCTGAGATCAAGCCTATACAATTCATGTTTGAGCCTCACAGCATAACCAGCTATCGATGCATATTCTGATCATACCTACATTAACATCCTTAAAGCGCAATAACCATGCTCCCTACACATACAATGTGGATCATCTTACATGTAAGTCTGATCATGCCTATGCATCAGTCGCTGGACGATCATGAGTGTACATAATTTGGGATCCTCAAAGGATGATACACTTCGCAATTGATCTCTGAGTCACCATGATCATGCTCACTGGTATCATGCAATTCTCATTCTGGATCATTGCTATCATGGTAATACAATGTGACCACATTGTCTCCTAAAGATCATACTTCCTTCATCTATGTGGCTCTAACAGGCCTAGGTTCCCACCGACATTCTATGTGCACACTAACTAGATTTCAGCCACTACGCTACATGTCTGCAAAAAGTGAGCTCACTCATTGCCTATATTACATGTGCGCAATCCAACATGATAAGACCCATGCATAAGCTACTCTGAGATCATGCCCGATTAAATGCCATTCGATTGGGAATCATCATGCTCTAACACAATAAATGGAAATCTGCAATGCATTAGCTAAAATTGCTGGCTGTCTTAAATCACTCCATCCTGCCTTACTTAAATCGCAGTCTGTGCGGATCACATGCCATACAATATTACGTTCTGCTGTCATCGACGCATACATACATGACATCGCGATTAATAGCCCTACCAATCATCACTTGCTGGGTATATGCCTATAATATAGCTCAAACTCTGGTCATCACATGGGATCGCCAATACCATGCTCACCGTTATACAGAATGATATGTTCTGATCACTCATGCCTATCAACTCACCTAAAAATGCAGACGTACAAATTAGTACCGCTCACTAAGCATTAAAATAGCTGTCTGCTCCCATCTGTCATGCCAAAGTACTAATTGCATGGGACAACCTACTTTCTTTAAATAAGCCCCCCATTCTCATCACGCACTTCAAATGAGGTACATCCCCTATACATCCAGCACTGCCAGTGATGCATCAACTCACGCCAAATCATAGTATGGCTCATCCATTCTGCCATCACTATGCTCAAGTGTCATGCTCCAAATACACTGCAATGCTCGCGCATAGACTATGCTACACCGCCCCTCATAACATGTGGGAATAGCTACCATTGCGTTATCCAAGCTCTCACATGTCGGTCCAAATATGCGCGTGCAACTATGTATTAGTTCTCAAGATCAATTATGCTTATTATCCATGTGGGGATCACTTTGCACGATATCTCATAGTATTTCACATATTCTGCACTCATGCTCATATACATGGCGTAATCATTCTTAATCATGCAAGTTATGCATACATGTGGCAAGCTCACCTATCACCATGTGTGTTCTTCAGTATCAGTTCTACACATACACTTGGGCGAATCCATTCAATCCAATGCAATTACATGTGTATTCTGATCAGCTCATGCTCGCGCGCTATACATATTCCATTGAGGGAGTATTTATGCTACGACTAGTATGCATACATGTGGTGATAATGCCTATACATTCAAATGGGGAACATTCTTATACATACATCCGGGGAACATGACTATACATAAATGTGGACATCATGCAAATACTACAAAATGGTCTTCCGATATCACACCTATAGCACTTACATCACTGTGGGCATATGCTTAATACACATGGTGCAGGAATTCATGCTATATATGTTATGCCCTCTGATCTGGCCTAATATGACTCTAATGAGGGAATCGAATGCACTATTACCAATGCCACACGCTATTATAGCTAGCACATAACCCGATAGCCATCCCACCAAATGTCGGCTCAGCCATGTTCAATTATCCATCAAATCTAGCTACACTGGCCTAATGCTCATCGCTCAATTGCTCAAATGTTCACACGCTCAACTGCTCAACGCTCATCGGGTACTCGCTCTAGCTCAGCTCAATCGCATGCTCATGGCCTTGCGCCTGCCCATTCAGCTCATCTGCTCGCTCACCTCAGTCCAGTCACGCTATCACATGCCGTCATTGCCATTGCTCACTCATGCTCATAGCTCAATGCTCTATTCATGCTCATGCTCAGCTCAGCTCACCTCACTGCACTCATGTTCAATGTCCATGTCATGCTCATCGTCTTGCCATCGCCATGCTGATGTTATGCTATCTCTCATGGCTCAATGCTCTATTGTCGCATGCTCATGCTCCATGTTAGCTCATGCGTCATGTATGCCTCGAATGCTCAGCTCATGATCATGTCATTGCTAATTCATGCCATGTTCATCTCATCTCACCATCGCTCCATGCCATGCTCATGCTCATGTCACGCTAATGCCACGCCATGCTATCTCATCCATGCTCGCTCATTTCAAATGTCACTCCATCTCATCTCATGCTCATCCATCTACCTCATCTCATTGCCGCCATGCTATCTCAATGCCATAGCTTCACTCAGTCCATTTAAGCTCTATACTCATGCATTCTCATATCTCATGTTTCATTGTCATTGCCACTCATGCATGTTCAGGCTCATGTATTCTATTTCAAGTCTCATCTCATCTCATTGCTCATGCTCATCTCACCACACTCACGCTCATGCTCATCCATCCTCATGCCATGCTCAACTCAAGGCCAGCTGCACTCATTAGCTCATTGCCATTGCTCATAGCTATGCTCATGTTCATTGTTCCATGCTCATTAGCTATCCATGTTATCTCTGCTATGTCATGCTCAACTCATCTCAGTCAAGCTCAAGCCGCTCAATCTCGAGTACTCGAAGGTCAGGCTCAGGCACCCAGCTAAGCTCAGCTCACGCTATTGCTCATGGTCATGCATTGCTCAATGCTATCTCATGCCACGCTCACGCTCAATCAGACGCTCATTTGCTCATTCCAGCCTAGTTGATGTCATGTCATCTCATGCAAACGCATCTCAGTTCATGGGCCATCTCATTGCTCAGCTCATGTTTCATTAGCTCATCTCATCGCTCATGTGACTCATGCTCATTCATGCTCATTGCTCAAATGCTCATGTCAGGCTCATGCTCATCGTTCATGTTGCTCAGCAGCTCAGTAGCTCAGCTCCAATCCATGTAATCATGTATGCTCATGCTCCCATGTCATTGCCTCAATGTCACGCCCATGCTGCACCTCATGTATGCACTGCTCATGCTCACTGCTCATGTTATGCCAATGCTCCCTGTTCATAGCTCATGCTCATCATCTGGCTCATAGCTCACGGCTCATCTGCTACGCTACATCTCAACTGCACATGTTCACTCATCCATGGCTCTCTATGCTCAGGTCAGGTCAAGGCTAGCTCAATGCCATGCTCATTTCATGCGATGCCATGCTCATAGTCACGTTCACGCTCGATACGTCACGCTCACATACATCTGCGGAACATTATTAACTGTAAGCTCACTGCGTATATTGCAGCTATCACATGCTTATGCGATACATCAATGCGGCATACATGCCATTTCCATTGTCACTATCTCCTATTTCTCTATCTATCTATATATATACATGTGGCCATCAAACATCTACCGACATTATGATCTCTGATCATCCCCCATGCCTACCACTACTACATGGGGCGCGGACTCATGACGACCTACAACCTTACAGAGGCTTCACACGATCAAAAAAGCCTATAACATTCCATGTTTTGGGTCAAATATATACATGCAATTATTTCTGAGCATTAACCTACAATAATTGCAGTGAAGCTGCAACAAAACAATGCCTACGACATACATGTGGAATCGACCACTATAACATGTAAGTTGTTTCTGATCATGCGCTAATGCATACCATTGGGGGATCACTAGGTGTCACCATAATGTTGGGATCCGGCATATACAGTGTATGGCAGTCACTGAATCATGGTTAATCTGCTCATGCCAATGCAACTATTGCTTTTCTGATCATGAAAAGCCTATCTGATTATGTTCGTGTACTCATACTACTTAAATGCTCTGTGGAATCCAACGGCCTACTACAATACGTGACGCTTCTATGATCATTCTCTCTACATGTCACTACTACTACTGTGTGATCATGCCTATCACATCGGAGTTATCATGGCATTGAAGTGTATGGTTCGTTCCCCATCGCACACGTATTTCATAAATCTAGGCTATTCATTGCAGTATTATTGCTGATAAGCTTCTGGCTAAGCTTGCGAATTACATGCATTGGCGATCATCTTGCGTGAGCACCACTGTAAATGTTCATTTGGATCGTGACTGACCTATATGAGCTCGAGAGTTTGGGATCCTATAATATCTCTCGTTATACTCCCATTGGCGACAAAAATACATGACTAAATACTGGATCCCATTGAATTCTATCGCTCAATGCGCGTCCATCTACTATACAATGCTCAAATGCCCTTGTCCGTTCATAGTTCATGCCTATTGAGCCATCATAAATTGGTACAGCTCATTGCCTAATACACTTCATGCAAATGCATGTTGGATTCTGGCCTCATAGCTCATCAAGGTTTCTAGGTACCGCCGATTTCTAGATGCCGTTTAGATGAACTCTAAGGCACTTCGTTGGCAGGTCAATGCTCTAATGACATGTAAACTGCATCCCTGATCATAGCATGTGGGATCATAAACCTAACAGGTAATACCTCATCGCTCATGCTCATAGGCTCATTTCTGATCATGCCGCTCACTAGCTCCAAATTGATCAGTGCGCACTATATAGCCATTCTTCAACCTCTAATTTATGCAAGCGGCACTCCCTACAGCCTACAATGATATTCAATCTATCATGGGGAATCATGCTACTGTCTCATACACATCACAGATATTGGTAACATCCCTATACATACCAGTGGGGATCATGCCAAAACATCTATGTTCTGATCAATTAGCCTCTGCATTGATGCAAGACTAAATGACCTATGCATTTGTGCTCCCTATGATCATGCCTAAATCTACGAAGAGCTGCCAAGAAATCAGTGCTTTTACCATCACATAGTTGGTAACACCCGAATCAGCCACTTCCCACAGTTCGATCGATCATCAACCTATACATAATAGCTCAAGGCCGGAATCATTCATGTACATGTATAATCAGATCATGCTTATGCTCCACATCATGTGGGGATTCATCTCGAACCTATTTCATTGATGTTCTAGATTCATACTTATATATACATGTGGCCACCATGCTACCACATGTATATTATGATCATGCCTACACATACATGTTGGGTCATGACTATACTTACAATTAGCGATCATGCCTATACATCCATACGCTTTGATCAAAAACAATATACAGCCTTGCATATTCTGATCACTCCGTTTATTACAATCACATGTATGTTCTGATGCTCCACATACCTGTTTATCTACTTGTGAGGAATCAGGCCTATTAACGCATCCAATTATGTTGAGAGAGTATAAGCCTTACTTACATGCCGCCATCGCCCGATCTAAATGCGCCTCTATAATAGACCTCGCCACCTAAGTCTGCTCACAAAAGGCTACCTAAGTACCATATCCACATTGCATCAGCTTTTCTACAATCAATGCCCCTACTGCACTCAAGTTGGTGCACACAATGTTTATTTCAAGCCTGTATATACTACATGGGGCAGGTCACTCCGACTTATACATTGCGCAATTAGCTATTAGTCCTGACATACGAGCTAATGTCTGGAATCATCACATTACAGTATTATAATGTTTCTGAGTCCACATCATTGCCTATAATGATGCAAGATAAATACTGCCTATACATTACTGCTCAACTCTTGATCATTGCCAGTCCTGGTTACAACTATGTAATTATTGATTAGATCATGCCGTTATTGCAAAATCCAGCCTCGTCAATTCAATGCCACTGCGTATGTCAAACATGCCAATGATTGGCTTCATATCTTGCTTATACATACATGAGGGCACCATGCTACCACATGCTTAACAACCTTAATTCATGCTTACACATACACTTCTGGGAGTTCTCTATTCAGACCTATACCTTGCCTCCTACAAAGTTAGTCGGATCATCTCACGGCCCTAACTATGTCATTATAGATTTTTGATCTAATATTTAGCACTACCACATGGTCATAGTTGCCTCATTATCATAGCTCAATTTTACATGAGGTCAGCTACTATAAAATGTCTCTTACCTATACATTACATTCGTGAATCTATTTCCACTTATGCTTCATCAAATGAGTTCTTACTCATATTGCACTATGCATTGTTGGTATTCATTAGTCTAAACTATTTACATAGTTGGCATCCATAGCGACAATCTACACAATTATGGTCTCTCTAAATCATCGGATATCTTACAT
This sequence comes from Rhizomys pruinosus, assembly GCA_009823505.1. Classification (NCBI taxonomy): domain Eukaryota; kingdom Metazoa; phylum Chordata; class Mammalia; order Rodentia; family Spalacidae; genus Rhizomys; species Rhizomys pruinosus. The sequence goes on from VZQC01007311.1 coordinate 1,489,458, forward strand.
AATTGCATTTGTCTGATTTCGCGTCCATGTACCATTCTCAATCTCACATTGTATTGGCTCAATGCTCAATTGCTCTCAAATCATAGCTCATCCCCTTTTATCGTCTAATGCTTCGACTTCGGCTCAAATCATGCCTATACATGTACGGTCATTTTCTGTGCTGAATTCATGCTTTTACATTTAACAGTCTACATGCTGTGTGATCATCCTACGCTGCCGCATTAGCCAACTACATGCCATCATTCCACGTGAGGGCTCAGTACATGGCTCCATTTGTCTCATTACATGGTCAATTTCCTCATCAACACATTTAAAGACCTCATGCTCCATGCAATGCCCGAGTAAGATCATGCCCAATATAGTATTTTCAAAACTCGAAATTTGTCTAAATGTCCGATCTCATCTCTATGTGTCATTCAACATTCATCGTGCGACTCTCACATTTGCTCATGCTCATGCTCTGGTCATGCTCATTGCTTCATGCTCAATGCTCATGCTTGCTCAGCGTACAAGGGTCTACCAACGGCTCAGGCCATGATCCACGCAGCTGTTCAGCTCATACGTTCGATCTGTGGGCTATCAATAATCATGCCGCTCAAATATATCAATCTCATGAGTTTGGGATCAATTGAACAATGCCTGAGTATGACTACTCAATGGCGCTCAGCAAGACATAGACTATAATATATGTTTCTGATCAATGCTCACTCTCAAAATGGTCGTACTATTATAGACCAACATGCCCCTCAATTTGCCATTGTCATGTCATCGCTCAATGCTCATGCCTCATCTGGCACATTGCTCACCGCTATGCTACACCGCTCATAAGCAACATAGGTTCACGCTCAAATTGCTCACTGCTCAAACTAGCTCATCCAGCTCACATGAGCTATAACTGCTCATCAGTCTCGCCATCGGCTCAATGCCATGCTCATGCCATAATGCCATGCCCACGCTATGCCGTAACTATTACACAGATAACAGATCCATCGCTAAGCGATATGCCTTTAAGCTGCTTCGACACATAAGATGGCGGCTAATCCACACTCATGGCTCAGACCGCCACGCCCATGCTAGCTCATAACTAAACTAATTTCAGATGTCATAATGCCGCTCGGCTGCTAATTGCTCATTTTGATCATGCCAAGACCTCAACGCTCAATCCCTGCTCACGTGGGCGCATGCTCCACGTCACTAGCTCCTCAACGCCGCTTACGCCCACAACGCGAAAAGCTCAGCCAATTACGTTCCTGCTCAATGCTCATTCACTCATAAGCTTTCATATAGCTCATGTCTCTCTGATGGTCAGTCCATGTCATGTCTCGCGACTGGATGGCTCAATCTCATCCATGTCTCATCATCTATAGCTCATGCTCATGCTTCAGCTATATTCATCGAATGGTTGCGTGAGCTTCAGGTTCTTAATCATGCTCATGCCTCATCCAGACGCTCACTATGCTCGACTAATCATCCATGCGTCGGGACCTCAGCGCATACTGCTCATGCCTACACATGCTCATATGCGCTTCATAGCCATAGCTCAAATCCTCATAGCTCATGCTCCATGATCATGGCTCATAGCTATCAGCTCATATGTCATTGGTGCTCTATGTGTTCTGGATGCTCCAGGCCTAGTCTAACACCTCATGTATTCTGTTTCATATCTGGTGGGGAGTCTCCAATTAGCCTTTTACGATGTCGCTTCATATATCTGCTATGATACATGCTCAAATTTGCTCATTGCCTCAACTGCTCCAGCGCGCATTCAACCTCCGCTCATCTGCTCACCTCAAACCTTCCACGCTCACGGGCCATTACCAAATGCTCGACGCACATAGCCTCACATTGCTCAGACGACGAGCTCACTAGGCCTAATTGGCTCCTCGCTTACTATGCATCACGTTCATCAGTGGTGTGTGCTCTGGATGAGCATCTCGATCCTATACTTGCTCATAAGGCTGTCAATTGGGGCTATGAAGTTCATTCATATCTTAGCTTCAAGTCATATCCATGTCATCAGAGCTCATGCTCATTCTGCCATATATGCGGGGCGTATTCATCGATGACTCCATCATGCTCAATACTTCTCAGTGAGCTCATCAGCTCTCATTGTGGGAGCTCATCCATGGCTCATTATCCACTCTGTCACTCCTCAAGCTCCGCTCACGCTTACTTACGCCAATAAAAGAAAAATCTTCCATTTCGCTCATTGGATTTCAATACACCATGACATGCATTGCTCCCATTACAAGCTCCAATGCTCGCAATGTGCGCAGTGTCAACTCATACCTTCAATATGACAATAGCTCATCGCTACAGTTCATTTTCGAGGTGCACTCATACCTGCCATGCTCATGCCAATCATACACCGCCGTAGCCTCAATATGCCATGCTCATTCATTGTAACCTCATGCGTTCATCTCAGCTCATTGTGCTCATGAGCCTCTGTGTTCATCTGATGTCTCATGCTCAATTGGCTTCATGCTCAATCCGCATTGCTACACTGGCTTCATTAAATGCTTACATATGCTCCTTGCTCTCTCATGCCTGCAGCAGAAGAGTTTCATGATGATCAGCTTCAATGTTCAATATGTTCTATGCTCACATTTGAGCATGGGCATCCCCCATAGCTCATGGGAGGCTGATTTCAATGGCACACATGTTCATGCTCATGTTATGTTCAATTATACACAGTACCAACGCGATGGGGGCTCATATATCTGTCATACTCCCATGGCACATGTTCATAGGCCTACACACTCAATCGCTACAAGCTCCAGTATAAGCACGCTTCATCATGTGACCATGTTCACTGCTCGGTATGTTTTCGTGCTGCAACTGCTCATGCTCATTATGCTCTGACTCATGAAGCTCTTGCTCATGATGGTTCTGCTCTCTTGCTCATAAGCTCTTACGCTCATTGACCCTATATCGCTCATTATCATTGCTCAGCGGCTCAACTCAGCTCAAGTCACGCTCAAATATCCAATGCAACAATGCTCAATACTTCATACTCATGCCATTGCCTAAATAGAGACCACGCTCATCGCTCAATTGTTTCATCGGCTCATGCATCAACTCAACCCGCTACACGCTCATACGCTCAACAGCTCAGTGCTATGCGTGATGCGGAATGCTCATGAAGCTCATGCTCGTCATGTCAATAGTTATGTTCTTGCTCACCGCTCAATGGCTACCATTCATACTCGTAAATGCTCGACGCTCATGTTCACTCATGCCATGTAGCTCAGCTCATTGCCACGCTACTGCCTCACGCTCATAGCTCTCTCATCAGAGCTCATCGCTCATGCCCATGCTACATTGCACTTCCTCTAACTCAGCTCACCGCTCACATCATGGCTCACCACTAGCTCAGCCTACGGTCTGCTCACAATAGCCAAATTAGCTCATAAGTTCTATTGCTCCATGCTTCAGCTCACCTGCTCAATTGGCCATTGGTTAAATGTCATGCTTCTCTATATGCTCATGGCTCATGGTCATCGTAGCCGCTATCTTGCTTAATTGCTCCGCTCCGCTACACGCTCATGCTCATCATCTCATGGCTTCACGCCGGCCATCTCATGCTCCAGCTCATCTTATCGAGAGCTCTAGCTCATTTATGTCTCAATGGCTCAACCGATGCCCATATCTCATCATCCTACCCATGCTCATGTCTACATTTGCTCATTATATATTACAGCCCATCAGTCAAGTCAGTTCATGCTCAAGCTCTGCCCATGCCATGCTCATGCTATGTTCATATGGCTCATGATTGTTCAATGAGAGCTCAACACCGCCACGCTCATCCAATGCTATAATGCTATTCAAAATGTCATAAAAAGAAAGCCATCATGTTCACCGCTCATGCCTCAGCTCCAGCTCTGCCTCTCATACTCATGCCAATGCTCATCGCATACCCAAAAAAGCCCATGCTAATGCACAATTCCACGCTCACCCACCCACAAAACTCAACTCCACAGCTAAAAGTACATGCGATGCTCATATAAGCTCATGAAAAAAGACTCAAATGCTCTTAAAAGCTTCACAGCTCAACAGCTCACGCCAGCTCATGGCTCATAACAAAATCCTCCAAAAAAATCATAACTCATGCATGCTCAGCACAATTGCTCACGCTCATACCAGCCACCATGCCACCTCAAGGTTCGCCATGCTCATGCTCATGCCCACGCTCATGCTCACGCTCATCCTCATGCTCAGAGCCATAACGACTCATTCCCTATGGATGCTCATTCTTGCCCATCACTGCTCACGCTCACAGAAATTAAGTCACCACCTCACTCAAACTTGAATCGCCCTCACGTTACTTAAAAAATCTAATAACCTACATCTCAATAGCTCCATAATAATACTCAATGCTCACACTATAACCAGCACGCCTACGTGTCTACGGCTATTGGCCACGTCACACGTTCACATGTGCTATAGCTACATCGCTCATCACTGCTTCTCCGCTCAATGGTCGCTGCTCAATTCTCATAGTCAAAATTCAACAATCTCATGCACAATAAGTATCGTTCACTATGTTCATGCTCATAGAAAATTTTCATTTTAGCCCACATCGAGGCCATGCTCATGATACTCATCGTATTCGTCAGCCTCATGCAAGTCAGCTCATGCCAACTGCTCAGCTGAACCGACAAGCAACATGCTCATCTCAATAGCCACATAGCCATCTCAATGCCAAACCTCACGCTTACACTCAACGCTTCAACTGCTCACGGCTCACAGTCCTCGCTACTAACGGCTCACGCCCTCACAAACGTTCTCATCGCTTCACGCCTACTACGCAGCCTCATGCAATCCGCTCAGAGCCCATCGTCAATGGACACTTTTGGGATCGCTAAAAAACATATATAAGCTCGACGCCGACCAGCTCGTCAAAAGCCACCTCCACGTTACTACTATGCTTATATGCTCATTACCACCATCGCTCCTCTCATCTGAATCTCATGGCTAAGCTCATAACAATTGTTAAGCTAAACAGCTCCACTCTACTCAATGCTCATTGCTCATGCCATGAGCTCATGCCTCATGCTCATCGATTCATTGTAAACAATGGGTTCTTTTGCTTCTTCTCTTTTGCTCTGCATGCCCATGCTCCACGCCTCACCTCACTGCTCTGCTACCGCCGCTCACCTCACGCTCAACCCTCAAGCACTGCGCATGCTACCTCATCCCCTGCTCATGCTTATGTTCAATGGGGTGCTCATGTTCTATGTCATGCCACTCTCATCTCATGCTCAGTTCAACGCTCATGCTCATAGTTTCAAAGCATGCTCATGCCAATTGCTCATTCCATGCTCATGCCCTCAATGCTCATGCTCACCTCACCCTAACGCTCACTTAGCCAATGCTCAACGCATTTCATAGTCGCCTCGTTCTCATGCTCATGCATTCACCATGCTCAGCCATACTCATGTTTCAGCTCACTCTCGCTCATTCATGCCACGCAAATCCACGGCCATTACCATGCTCCATTGTGATGTCATTCAGCTCGCCCGCTCATGTTCAAGCTCATCTCATATCTTCATTGCCATGTTCAGAGCCTGCAATAGCTCATCTCATTCTCATTTGCTCAATTCATTGCAGCATGCCTATCTCAATTGCCATTCCATGCTCACTCATTTCATGCTCATGGCTCATGTTCATTTCATGGCTCTGCCACCAGCATCGCTCATGCCCCATTCATCCATAAATATTATTCCTCACACCAATCATATCATGCTGGCGCTCATCTCATGCTCATGTCACGACTCATCTCACTGCTCACTGCCATCGCTCATGAGCCATCTACATGCTCATGCCACTCTCCCAGCTCCTTGCCATGGCCCAATGCTCTGCCATGCTCACGCCACCAGGGCTCACGCTAACGCTCATGCCATGCATGCCATGTCATGTCATCCAATCTCAAGCTCATTGCTCATTGCTCATTCATGCTCATTGCTCACTTAGCACGCCACGCCCACCTGCCTGCTCAGGCTCAGCACAATGACATAGCCAAGCTCATCGCAATGTCTGTTCATGTTCAAGCTCATGCTCACGCTCATGCCCATGCTCATGTCATAGTCCTGCCAGTCAACTCCTCAGCCAGTCATCGTCTCCGCTCTTCTCATCCATTTCATGCTTTCATGCTCATCGGGCTCATCTTGTCATCAGCTTCACTCATGCTCATGCTCACTCATCTACCCACCAGCTCATTCTAACCTAACCATGTACTGATAGCATAAGGCAGATTCTTTGGCCTTCCCACATGGATAAAAGAGCAGTAACTCTCTAGGAAACTTCCAGGCTTTCACTGCACCCGTGTGGGATTAGTGAGCAAGCATCAAGCCTTGGACTGAGCAGCTACCAAGTTCCAGACTCTCCAGTGTGTAGACAGCCATTATTGGAATACCCAGCCCACGTTAGGTAAGCCAATGTAATAAATACCCTTTGTGACATATATTCATCCTCTCAGTTCCATTCCTTTGGAGAATTCTGAATAAAAACCACTTAACCAAGACATTTACAAAATGTTAACTTCATTTTCTTGCCTAAAACTATAATCCTCATGGGCTGACCTACTTATACATACTCAACTAAGGAAAAGAGGTTATTCATCAATCAAAATCAGGAATTAACTTTAATAAAAGTTTGAATTCAGTTTTAATATTTGATGCCAGTTTCTAAGTCATCTTTCCCACCACTCTATTGGTACTGACGAAGATGAATATATGAAATCCCTCACAGGTACCCATCTTTTAGTGCCGGGAAGTTATGTTCACACAAGCACTTCCTCTTTACACAAGACGCTATTATTCCATAAAATCATGTCATAAGTAGACAAATGGAAAGAAAGAGGGGGAGACCCTAAGAAGAAGGCAATCTAAGGATCCAAATAGTCACAAAAAAGACTCTAAAAGTATTAAAAACTACAAAGATAAAAGACACAGTTTATACCAAAATCAATAGCTTCCTATAACAACAATAACAGACCCAGACCTCAAAAAGTAAATAACATATCTAGGCATAATCCCAACCAGAGAGGTGAAGTGCTGCGAAAGCAGTTAACACAATGAAGAAATAAGCTGGAGAAAGACTAGAGACTAGAAAACCTTCCCATATTCATGGATAAGCAGAATAATAGTCACCTACACCTCAGTGCAATCCCTATCAAAGTCAAGTGACATTGTCCACAAAACAAGAAATAATCCTAAGAATTATGTAAAGCACAACAATGCCAAATAGACTTTCTTTTCCACTTGTGCAAATACCAGGTGTGGGGCACAACACTTTATAATTCCTCCAGAGTCACACTCAGGAGGCACAGCAGGTGGATCTCAGTGTAAGGCCAGTCTTTCTACATAGGCTGTCAGACTGGGGCTAAGGAAACCTGTCTCAAAATACCTNGCTCAAAACAGTGAACTTCCACATGGAGAATATTGAGAAAGACTGAGAAAGAGATGAAAAGCATGTTTGGCAGAATGCATGAGCTCTGGTGGAGTGGGGAGATGGGGGGGCACAGATCTAGATTTGATAAAAAACAATATATATATATATATATATATAAATTAATTAATTAAAAAAGAAGAAATGCATCACTAGGTGATTTCATCATTGTGTGAACATCAGTGTGATTACACAAACCTAGATGACACAAGTTATTACATACCAAGATTATATATCTATATAACCTCCTATTGCTCCTAAGGCTATGAGGAATAAAACAGTATGAGATTCAATCAAAGACAAGAGAAAATGATTCAGTCAAGAGAAATGGAAAACAAGATATATGTATGAGGCTCTGCTGTGTAACAAGATATATGCTTTATGGCAGACATACTTTTATAAGTAGAAGGAATAGACTCTAAAATTATAAACATATAGCATAGTAACAATACAAATCATACATATTTATTATTACCAAGATGATGGTACTTGTTCTGGATAGCTTTAGTATCAACTTGACACACCTGGGTTGAGGGAGCTTCAATTGGGGAATTTCCTCCATTGGACTGGCCTGTGGCCACATCTGTGGGGTATTATCTTGATGATTAATGTGGGCGGGCCCAGCCCATTGTTTGTGGTGTTATCCCTCAGCAGGTTGTTATATATTGTATAAGAAAGCAGGCTGAGCATGGCCTAGGGAGCAAGCCAGTAAGAAGCATTCTTCCATTGTCTGTGCTTCAGCTCCTACCTCTAGGTTCCTGCCCTGAGTTCCTATGGTGGGCTCCCTGAGTGATGAACTGTGACCCAGGATATATGAGCCAAATAAACGCTTTCTTCCCCATGTTGGTTTTGATCAGTATGTTTTGTTACAGCAATTGAAGACAAAAAAAATCAGAATGTACTATCCAAATATTTATAGAATAAAATTTTCACCAATTGATGGCTTGATGAGGAATGTAGTTTTAAATTTTAATAGTGTTGGGTATGAGAGAGTTAATGCATGAGAGCACAGCACTGCAGTTTTAGGAATCTGCTATGAAGTACTGTCCATTCTTTCCATGTCTAGAAAAGGCCATTTTGTTTTTACAGTGTAGATAAATCACTTCTTTCTACAAATCCAAGTAATAACCAGCACGAACTCTGCTTAGCTTCTGAGACTGGGTGAAACTGGTGTGCTCAGTGTGTTATGACTACAGAACAATCACCACTTTTCTAAATAGGTTCTCAAAAATGAGTTTTAAATTCTGAAATCGTTGTTACCTAATTTAGCTAAGAGGAAAATTGAATACACAAGGTTTAATTATGTCAAGTCAATTTGGGAAGGCCAAAAACTCAAATTAATATTTTACTGATGAATCCCAATGCCTGTGACCACTCTGTAATATTTAAGATCTATGTTCAATGTGGTTAAGCAGTTTTAGGCAAAATAACACTATATGATTGTTAAGGCAAGATATGCTTTTTATTTTTATTTAGTAATTAGTTAGCCACCCAAAATTATAGAGGTCTTTATTGGAACTTCAGGTATAATTATAATTTATGTTCCAGTAATAACTAAATAAATGAATATTAGCCAATTAGTATATGTCAGCAGAAAAAATAAATTAAAGATCTGTTTTCTGTAGATGTTCAAAAATGATCATTACTATGTGTTCCTCATATATAAAATTTTTAATAAATTCTGGCTTTGTAAATCTGTCACATTTCACCATTCTAATTAAATTTTCTTTTAATTTACCTTTTATCTTGCATGCACATTTCCATTTTTCTTTTTATTTTTCTGCCCTATCCTCTCTTCCATTTATTTCTTGAATCATTTTTTTTTGCTTTTCTTTTAATAGATGTACTATGAATAGGTTCATTTTTCCTTGAGATTATTTAAAAGTTTCCTTCTCGAGAGATCCAAAGGTTTTCAGTAGAAGTTTTATCCCCTTAGTTATACAGAAATTCTGCCCTTTCTTCGTGAAGATGGGATTGCTTCCTGGAGACTGTGGTAACACAAGGCAGCAGAAACAACTGGAACATTATGGGGTCAGACATTTACCTTAAAGAGTATGAACCTCAGTAAATGAAAACTGTAAGTAAAGGAGAAAGTGAGTAACATCATTGATTACTAGGGAAACACAATTCAGAACCATGAGATATCATCTCCAATTACAATGACTGGAGAGAGTGAAGATGAGGCTGTGACACAAAGGAATTTTCACCTGGTGGTTTGCTGTGAACTGTTCCCCAAAAGCCTTCACATTTACCTAGCTTTTAGCTGGTAGATTTGTTTTGGAAGGGTGTGGAACCTTACGAGGTGGAACTTCACTGGATGAAGTCACTGGGGACTGGAGGTTTTATAGCCCACCCCACTTCCTGTCTTCTTACTGTTTCAAGAATGTATTTGGACTATAAACAACTGTTTTACACCACTTTCTTTTTTTTTTTTTTTTTTTTTAATTTTATTTATTTCGGTATGTGTATCAATGTACTGTCTGCATGCAGGTTTGTGCACCCGTGTCGTGCAATGCCGCGGAGGTCAGAAGAGGGTCTCGGATTCCCCTGGAACTGGAGTTCTCCTGGAACTGGAGTTTCAGACGGCTCTCGGCCGCCATGTGGGTGCTGGGGATCGAACCCGGGTCCTCTGCAAGAGCGGTCGGCGCTCTTAACCGCTAGGCCATCTCTCCAGCCCCTTACACCACTTTCAACATGCTTTTCCTATAACGATTGTCTGCATCCCTTTAAGCTGTGAGGCTTAAACACTTCCTCAAGTTGCTTTTGGTCAGGTATTTGGTCTCAGCAGTAAGTAAGTAATTTACAGTGTTTTTGGGAATGTAGAGTTGTACAGTCATTATGGAGAACAATATGGAGATTATTAAAAAATAGAACTATTAAATGTTCCGGCTGTCAGTATTTCAATAGAAATCTTTAGTCCAATGATTATTGCATCATTATTCATAAAAGCCAATATGTGAAGTACACTTAAATGTGCATAGATAGATGAATGAAGAGAAAAACTTGCTATGGATGCACAATAGAATATTATTCAACAATAAGAAGACTGAAATCTTCTCATGGATGGAACCTGAGGACAAAATGTTTCGAGAAATAAATCAGGCATATAAAGACAGGCACTGCATTTTCTTATGTGTTGAAATGAAAAGTGTTCATCTTATAGAAGTAGAGGACAAAGTAATGCTTATAAGAGGTTAGAAAGAGTGATTGGGAGGTGTGAATGAAAGTTCCCAGAAAAAAAGGCATCTTCAACTAAACCTCTTGCAAAGCTGATCAAGTGATTAAAACTTGAATAACTGTGGTGAGTTTGTAATGTCACAGGTACAGAGCCTATTTACAGTTATCATGGGCTTACTTCAGCCCCACTAAACAGCCATTCTTTGTCCACCTTTGCATTGCTTCTAACATTCTCTGACTAACAGATAAAAACCTTTTGAGATTTATTAACTAAGCAGACTACCAGCTTCCATCATCCCAGAGCTAAGCAGATTGTCAGATAGCATCTAAAGCCTATAGGAGAATTCTACCTGCTTTTCTATTGGTCTCTACCAATGTATTTGAAAAGTGCCTCGATTTATAGCTTTCTTTTTTCTATTAATATCAAAACATCATGAAACTGTTAACAAGGTAGAATTGGAGATTTGGGGTGACCTTAACTTCTGTTCCTAGGCCCTGGTCACCCATATTTGGCTCCAGAATAAACTATCTCTTATTACCCTTTGAGGTGAGATTTGTGCTTTTGTATTGATAGAGGAGGAGGCACAAAAAGGATGTTTAATAGAAACAAGGGTAGAGTTGGATACAATGATTTATGCTCAATAGGAGGCTAAAAATAGCTTTTAATAATTAATTGTATATTTCAAAATATCTAGTAGAATTTTGAGTAAGCCCCAACACAAAGACATGATAAGTGCTTTAGATGATTATACTAATTACTTTGAGCTGCTGTAGATTACATACATATATATGATCTAATTGTCATATTCTACTCCACAGATATGTAAAATTAAGCCTAAAGTTTTTAAAACAATCACAAATTGAAATATTATGGGTCTTTCTCTAGTGTCTGGTTAATATCAGCTTCTGTTTAAATCATGGCATATGATTTAGTCTAAAACACAGAAAGGTCCTGTGTCACAGAGCTAATTTAAGGAGTAGGAGAGTCTTATGTTACTGTCCCTGAATATAAATGTTCTAAACTTCAAATTTAGGTCAGTTAACAGGTTAACAGTTGCAGCAGAAGCACACAGTTGAATGTGTTCCTTGTCAGCATTTAACAGAGACTGGTCACATCAAGTAGATCTCTGTCATTTTCCTCAGGAGACTTGGTGGATACAGTCAGCACCTAAGGAATGTTTCCAGTGAAATGTTTGTTGAAAAGTAATTCGGTAAAAATGAAAAACCCAATTACTTAAAATTTCACTACTCCTACTCCCTCAGCCCTCCGCTGTCATTTCAGAGACTCTAGAAGGAATGTCTTGCTTCTGAGATAAGCAAAAGAGAACTAAATTACTTGAAGGAATCAAAGGGTTTGCAGACAATGAAGGAGGGGTCCTTATGAGCATGAAGTAGTAAAAGCTGTGAGGTCCGGAGGATGAATGAGAGATTTGCAGGACAAAGACAAGATAGGAATTCAAGGAAGATATGGTTCTTTGGAGAGATCTTTTTCTAAAAAAAAAAAAAATTCTGGGATTCTTTGTATTATTTTTCAGTACTTTTCCAATAAAATTGAATTTTCAAATGTAGGAACATGGTGAAATATGAGTCAAGCTGGGTGGAATTCAGCTGAGGGAGTTGCAGTTAAGTGTAAGCTTACAACAAAATGCACAGAGTGATCTTGTTAGTGGAAGAAAATAATAAAATCTATGCAAGCAGATGTGTAGGAAAAGAAAATAATGAGCTCAATATATACTGTAATTTGGACAGTAGATTTTATTTCAGGAAGATGAAAGAGTGGAAATATAGGGAACAGATAATATATCTCTGTATATATTTACTCAGTGTTTGAATTTTTGCTTTTATATGTGGATTGTTTTTCTAGTCAGGGAAATAAAAAACAAAAATAATACATGGGGAATATCAGACATCCCTTTGGATGTCTTAGCAAGGTCTGCAAGCTCTTTGGGAATTCACTGATGCTTTGGGCTTCAGTGCTGAGAGAGACAGAGTCTCTAAGTGGAATATCCTGAACATTATGTCTACCACAAGGATTATGCCATCAGATATAACCTTCAAAACAAAACTACTTGGCAAGTATTATTATCTCCTTGTTACCAACGAGAAACATGACACATGGAGAGTTTTAACAGCTTGCCTAAGTTCAGACAGCCTGTAAGTGTCAGAACTGGGATTTGAACCTTATACTGAGTCTCTCCAGAACCTGACATTTTACAGCTTCACTCTGCTGTTTCCCGAGGAAATTTATGAATATTTAACTGATGGGAGTAGATATATTAATGGCTGTAGATTAATTTTAATTGGGGAGATCAGTGTTAAAAGAGTAAATACAAGTGCTATAAACCTTAATTGATTATGGTAATTTAGCATTACCCATTCTATCTAGAACTTGTTGAAATAATAGTGCCTCATGGGTTTAGGCATGTATTTTCTTTCATTATTCTGTTGGTTATATTATACCGTGTGATAAAGGGATGGATTTTAAGTTTTCACCGATATTTTTTGAAAAGTGTATTAAGAATAATGCCAGCAGATTTTGTCAGACAAGTCTCTTATGCCCCGTTTCTTTTTTCACAAATTAACACCTCCAATACGAAGATTGCATGCAATTCTTTCTTTTATGTCTAGATGGCAGCAGAGGTGCAATTATAAATTTTATTAGACCAATGTATTGACAAGATGTTAATGAAAAATGAATAACTTTAGAAATCTTAAAATCTGATAATGAAATTTATGAAGTTTAATATAATAAATGACTTTTCTGGTATACTGAATGTCAGGCAATTCTTTCATACCATTTTAAGAGTTCTTTTTTTTCTCATGAAACCTCTGTATAGACAAGGGTTCATTAAATTTAATATACATTATGCATACTCAGCCCAAAATTTCACTTTTTTCAATTTCCCAAATTGTGAACATATTTAAAGTTTCTAGGAAAGAGAGATATAAGTGTGGAGAAGTTGAATGAGAAAACATTACGAGACCATCTGAATTAAGAAATGCTAACATTAATTAGGCCTCTCTGATGCCTTGCAGCAGCCTATAATTACATTTAGGAGATTAAAAGCATCAACTCCAGCCAATGAACATCTTTAAATGTATTGTAAGATAGCTACTCACTGATTACTCGCTGATTATACCATCTATTTAAGGCACTATCAGATTTAATATAAATGAATAGGAAGAAGAGACAATGTATTATTCCAAAGCATTGCATTACAAATCAGGTAATGTTGACTTTTGAATCTTGTCTTCCTGAGAGTAAAATGTTGTCTTCACAATTACCATACTGATGCCTCAATATCCTGGTAAGTACATCTAGAAGGTTCTGAAAGATTTCCCAAGGAAAGAGGATAGAGGATCTGTACACACGCCTGGTCACAGGGTAGAGAAGCACCCACAGGGAGATGAATAACTCTCACCAGGTTTAGACCAAGGGGAAACTGACCCGGAGTGAGTGCCCCTCCTCTGGCTCTTGACAGCTCTTTTGCTGGTTTCAGTGGCAGTGACCTCAGGTGAGACACAGAAGGGAAGCCATTGGACAGGAGTTGGTGTTCATTAAGGTTCATCTCCTTTATATAGTTTGGGAGCAGAGAAAAGATCAGATCCAATGAGGCAAGTGGCAAGCAACTTGTGTTAGATATAGGCTAAAAATGTGTCATCATATGCATCTCCAGACAGTTATCTCTGTCTACATCCTAAACTATTCATGTAAATCCAGTGATGCTGAATTTTAGCTGATTCTAATGATTTCATTGGAATATAGTAACTCTTTGACCTGTCTCCAAATACAGTCCACATTCTGAGGCCTATGGGTTTTAAGCTTCAACATATGAATTCAGGTAGAGAGCCAGAAATCAGCAGACATCAAACTGAAACTAGGAAATCACAGAAAATCCAACAGAAGTTTTATTTTGGTTTCAATGCCACCTCAGGAAATGGTAATGGTAACTAATAGAAATAGAGAAACCAAGGTTGCAAAATACCAGATTAAATATCATAATTTTAAAGTCTTTAAATTATATTTTTAACAATTTTATACATATTGTATAAAACTGTAAGTACATAGAAAAATGATGAAAAATAAGTAAAATATATACAAGCTATTGAATTCCTTCACTTCAGTAAAACAATTATCGGTTCTCATATGCTTCCAGTTATTCACAGTTCCAGCCAATCAGACCCTCTTCTAATTCATGTATTCTTTTTTTAGTTAATTAATTAATTAATTAATTTTTGTATGTGTATGAATGTACTGTCTGCATGCAGGTTTGTGCACCCGTGTCATGCAATGCTGTGGAGGTCAGAAGAGGGTATCGGATTCCCCTGGAACTGGAGTTAAAGACAGTTCTCAGCAACCATGTGGGTGCTGGGGATCGAACCCAGGTCCTCTGCAAAAGCAGTTGGTGTTCTTAACCACTAGGCCACCTCTCCAGCCCCTCACGTATTCTTAGACTGTGCCCAAACAGAATTGTCTCCTAAGCCAAGGATTTTCTTGTGTTTTTTTTTAACATTTTTTCTTTTCAAATGTCTTAGGGAATTACTAGATAAATTATACCTAGAAAAACAAAATTTAGTCTGTTATCTAATTTGCATTTCAGTAGAGAACAAAGCATTATACCATAATGTCTCAAAGTCATTTTCATAACACTTACGGTTTAAGAGATAATGGGTAAGTCACCTTTCCATCACTTTGGCAAAATAAATTCCTAAATCAATCAAATTTTAAGAGTGAAGGTTAATTTGGTCACATAGTATCAGATGGTGTCAAATGGCTCCATCATTTTGAGACTCTCATGAAAGAACATCAAGGCAGGAGTACTAAGAAGAGAAAGCCTGTTCTCATGTTCACAGTGTCAGATGGTGTCAAATGGCTCCATCACTTTGAGACTAACATGACAGAATATCAGAACAGGAGTACTAGGAAGAGAAGGCCTGTTCTCATGGCCAAGGAAAACAAAGAAAATGCCACACTCCCAATATCCTTATAGAGGAACATCTTCAAAACTCTAACTTCCTTCTACTAGGTCCCTCCTTCTTACCAAAGGTTTTGTGGCAGGCCCATAGGCAGACAGCTAGCTTCCACTACACAGGCCTTGGGGGACTTTGGACCATAGTAGATATACATGTGGATTTTCTTTTAGAAAAATAGTTATATGCTCAAATAAATGTAGAAGATTGAACAAAAAATGTATTTCACTCTGATTCTCAAATACATTTTCTTAACCTTACCTTAAGGAAAATTACCAAATCTAATTGAAGGAAGCAATCCATTAATAGGTAAGAATTGCTGGAAGTAGAGTATTGTCTCTGCTCTCAAGTTACTTTAGAACTTTTAGCATGTCTAAGTAATCCCAGGAAAGGACTGAAGAATCACACATGTCTAATAATTAGAGCATACTAAAGACAGCAGGTAAATGGGTGATTGACATTGAAGATGACCATCCATCTTGACAACTTGCAAAAACATCTCTTTAATCAGGATCGTGACTTGAAAAAGATCCCTGTCTGTCTGGGACTGCACCTCAAATCTCATGTGTTGGAACATTTTTAGGTTCCTTTTCAGCTACTTGGAAACACAGCAGACATTTAGGATATTATAGTGACTAATGGTATCAATATGTATATTCATTCAGGATTTAATTATAAGCAACTACATATAGAATAACCTAAGAAATAAGGTATGCGAAATAATGACCTTGGTTTTACCACTATTTTAATTTGATTAGAATTATATGGTGATTATATGCTCACTATGTCAAAGAAAGAGAGATTACAGGAGAAAGGGAAGGTAGCATAGGATAGATCAGTCTAAGAGGAGTGCCAGCACGCATGTTACATGCTGCTTATGTAGACATATGACTGGTACCCTGATCCACAGTGATGCAGTCTTTCTGTTTACATGTGTTTCTCACAGCTCAGTCTCAACTAAGAGTCAAGGTAGCTCAGAGAATTTCACATTTTATAAACCTGAGAACCAATTTTGTGCAGTGATTATAATCAAATGTTATTCTCTTCCTTGGTCTAGCTTTGCTTTCTTTCATTTGTCATAGCACAGACCCATGCTAGTGATTTAGACTATTAAGAACCATAAGTACCTAATTGTTATTAAACTTTTATATTAAAATAACAGTTTTAAATGCCATTTGGAATGACTACATTGGCTTAAGGTCCCTCTGCCTGGAAGGCTTTCAATTGAATTCATAGGTATGGTACTTACCTCTGATTGGAGGATATTCTGGATTTTTCTGTTACCTCCTCTGGGACACAGATAACAGGTAGAAATGGGGCCCAGTCACAACTGCTTTAGCTTTTTGAGGCAGTCCCATGGGCAGACCTCCTTAGTGTCTGAGCATCAATGTTAACAAACATTGATGTGTTTGGGACATTTCTCTGTGGATCTCAAGCAAACACTGCACACTTCTTTGGCTGTAAAGGTGAACTTCATCCTGAGAAAACTACATAGAAATTTTGTGGTAATGTGGTAATGAAAATGATAGAGGAGGGGCTGGAGGGATGGTCTAGCGGTTAAGAGCACCGACTGCTCTTGCAGAGGACCCAGGTTCGATCCCCAGCACCCACATGGTGGCTGAGCACTGTCTTTAGCTCCAGTTCCAGAGGACTCCGACGCCCTCTTCTGACCTCCTCAGCATTGCACAACATGGGTGCCCAAACCTGTATGCAGACAGTACATTCATACACATAAAAATAAATAAATAAATAAAATTTTAAAAAGAAAATGATAGAAGATATTCATATCCATTGTATTTTTCTCTTCTTATGTTAATAAGAAGTTACTTGACATTATATGATTTGGTGGAAGAATAAGGCCTCTAAGGAGAAATTTGACCTACTATCTATTGAAATGAATTTGCTTTTTATAGATAAAATGAATATTAATTGATGGTTTTTAATCTCACATGAATATTCACTCAGAGATGGTCTACAGATAGTACTGATAAACCAACCAAAGTGGCACAGGTGTTACATACACCCTGCTTATTCATAAGAAATGGAAAAGGGAAAATGATTAAAGTACAGGTTCCCAACACCTTTGTTTCAGGAAAACATGAAACACAACCTAGTATGACATGGATCTTTGGTCTCTGGTTACAGACTGTGTATGAAATGAGGGAACCTGGCATTCTGGAATTATAATTGGCATATTCACCCTTCCAGGAATTGGTCATCCTCCACAAGCCAAGTGAGTCACTGTTAAAGCATGCTCTCAGTTGATTTCTGATGCTGTGATGAAACCTTTGACCAAAAACAACCCTGGGAGAAAAATTTTGTCTTTCAGGGAACCGTCCATCATGAAAGCAAGACAAAGCAGTGACTCAAGACAGGGGCATCCAAGCAGGAACTGAATCAGAATCCATGGAGGAGGCTGCTCATTGGCTTGATTCCCCTGTTTTTACTCAGTTTCCCTTCTTATTTCTCCCAGGCCTTCTTGCCCTGGGATAATACTACCTATGGTGGGCTGGCCACTCTTACATTAATTAGCAATCAAGAAAATCCTCCACAAACATGTACACAGGCCATTCTGATGTATGAAATTCCTCAGCGGACACTTTCTCTTCCATGTGTGTCTGGTTTTTGTGAAACTGACAAAAAACAAACAGCACAGGACATTATAAAAGAAAACACAACCTTGTACTGAATCAAAAAGGTCAAAATTTAAACAGTAGTGTGTATCAATGTGTTTCTCTACATACATATATAATATGAATATGGTATACAGTCCAATTTTAATTTTCAGTTAATAATTCTATGAGTCATTATAATCTTCAGGGTAAAATAGTCTTCCCATCAGAAAATTATGATTAGCTGGAGAAGAGAACTTCTTGATAATTTACTTTTTTACAGTCCATGCTTCTCAATGAATACTATCTCTTGTTGGCTAAGTGCTTTCTAAACCCCAGGCTATGTTTCTTTTCCAACCATTCAGGCAACACCTGCCATCAGATCATTCATGTAGAGAAAGTACTTAAGTCAATCCATTCTTCATTGGCAAAGGTCTTGGATTAGTGACTTATTACTCTCATAGATGTTGCTCTAGTATGCAAAAGATACTGTGATATGCTGATGATGAGGGTGTTGGTTTAGCTGTGGACACCTGAAGGGCTTTTCATGTCTAATACAGGCAATACAGGTTAGAATACTTGATGCCTGTGGGAGCTTCCAGAGACTTGATAGAGATCTATTATTAATCTCATTACCTAGCATCAAAGAGTTGTAGACTACTGGAGGTGACTAATTAATATACTGCTGAGAAAGTAATTACAATGCAGCAAGCATGACCATAGCATAACACTCATCTTTCATTCTGACAAGGAGAATCTGCAACTTTATCTTTTCTCTTTAAAATAGGATTTATTAATTTTGCCCTTTTGTTGTATATGAAAGATAATTGTTTTTAAGCAAAGGTTAACATACATACTCTCCAACATTATAGACTCAACATGGTATAACTTGAACTAAAAATAATTTATTTTGTCAGATTTTAAATCACTTCTCAGAACAGAATTTGGAGGGGGAGACAAGATGGGAAGGAAAGAACATGGAGCAGGAGGAGGCAGAGAAGTTAACTAGACTTCCTGCTGCCCACCCTAATATTCCTTATTCAACTGAAACAACTCAATTTACTTATGCTGTGTACAGCTTTTCCTTGAAATGACATTTCAGGTAACATTTATTATTGCTTTATATGTTCTGGTGAACAGGGACAGGCTACCCAGTGCCAATCTCTCAGTAACTTTATAGTTGTCATATAAGCTCCTTCTACATTACATTTTAAAGCTTTTAAAGCTTTTTGTGTAGGGAATTATCAGAGTGCTGCTTTCTAAGGATTTTAAAAAGGGTTAAGTAGATAACTACATTTAAATTGCAAAGAACAGCATCTGCCAGGCATAAATGCTGTATCATCTAGACTTTAGAACCCCCCAAAAGTTGATAGAACCACTGATTTGGGAGAAAACTTCTAAATCACTTCTCAGTTACATGCACACAAAAGACTGCATTGATATGTACATGGCTGAACAGTAATTGTAATATCAAATATTAGAGCGCCTTCTTCTTTTGTAAGAATTGATGTTTGGAGTTGGGCATGGTGGCACAGGCCTTTAATTCAAGCGCTCAGGAGAGATGACCAACCTGGTCTACATAGCAAGTTCTAGGTCAGCTGGGGCTACAGGGTGACCTTGTCTCAAAACAATGAAAAAATTTATTTGGGGGGCAGTTCTTTCAGAGGACCTAGGTTCAAATCGTAGCACCCACATTGCAGGTAACAACTGTCCTTAACTCCAGTTCCAAGGGGATCTGATACTCTCTTCTGATCTTCACAGGCCCTGCACAGTACAAGTACACTTACATACATGCAAGGTAATACACTCATATACATAAAACACAAAGGAAAATAATAAATAACAGGAATTGATGTTAATAAAATTATTTCTAGCTACAGAAAGATTAACATGGTGCTGGTTATGTCATGTTATGTTTTAATTTTTTCCCAAATTTATAAAATGACAAATTTTCTTTATTTAAGGTATAAGCTTTAATGTTTTATAGTAATGCATTTAATATAAAATATATATGATTTATTGATGATGTTAGAGAGCTAATTGTGTCTGATCATGTATCACTTTTAGCCTTTGACAGACCTCTGTCCTTTCCTTAAAGTGGTTCATTACTTGAGAACTGTCTGGATCAGTACTGTCTGGACAGGTTAGGTGTTCATTAAATATTTCTTGAAAAGACTAAAAGAGAAATTATGGACCTTTGTTTGCTGAACCCACTTATAAACCTCTGTAATTGGGATGTATGTGTGCAATGCAGCTGCAAAGTTTCCGGACATTGCACCAGGACACAGTACAGGTACCTATGCAGGTTCTGGATTAAGCCCATGTGTCCATGGCCCAAACACTCTGGAGATGAGTCCATCCTGGCATAGGTAATTTTTGCTTTTTTACTTTGAACACAGTTGACACAGAATCCTAACTATTTATTACTGTGTTGTGTACACATATGGCTCATTTTTTCTATGTCCTAGGTGGCAATTTCTGCCACATGGCTTCCCTGCTAATGATTAAATCATGGCTCCCTTTGGATAAGGTCAAGTGCTTTTCAGTTTTCTTCTCTATCTAGATTTATAGGTCACCACCAGTTCCTGGGTTGAGGTAACAATTACTTGTTAGTGGCAATTTTATTGCCTTTAGTTGATGAACTCCACATACTAGCCCCTGAATGCTCATCTTTTCCTCTGTCCCTGGCCCTTCACATATCATAACACTCTTGAGAAATAAATAAATACTTGGAGTTGGTGGCAACATGGCTGTGAAAAACTTGCCCTATTCCTTAGCTCTATAGTTTTGATCATTCTATATATATATATATATATATATATATATATATATATATATATATATATATATATATATATATATATATATATATATATATATATATATATATATATATATATGTATATATATTCACCAAAATAATTTAAAATGCAAGCACATGATATAATGTTTAACTGCAGGTTTCATTGTTGGCAGAAGTTTTGCTTACTATTGCTTTTATTGTGCAATTTTGAACCCAGATGGACGTGAACGTATCTGCTGAAACAATGATATGGCTAGGATGCCTATCAGGTTTGTTTTGAAGAACTAATTTGACACTTCTTGTTGTAAGAAAGAAAATGTGCATCTAAAATATTGAACCATACTTGCTTACTTTTCTGATACTGTGAACATGGGTAAACTCTGAAAATTAAAAATGATCAGAACATAGTGCCCACATTATAATAATTATAAGTAGTTTGAAAATTCTTATAAGATCAGTTCCATCACCATGACTTTTAGGCCACATTGACAAATGCCTTGTAAAAATATTCTATAAAATCAGATTTTAGTTAAAGAAGTTATTTAATTTACGTCCATTTGTCTCTGTAAGACAGTTAACTCGGTATTCAGATTTAACTTTTGTTAGTAGCAAGTTTTTTTCCTGAAAGAATCATAATTAAAGAAAATAATTTTTGAAAGTTCACAAGCTCTTACAGGTTTGGAGCAATTAAGCTTGGTAATTAGAAACAAGATAAAAGAGAAGCTTGGAAAAAGGATTTAAACCCCTATTGAACATTTATATTAAGAGATGAATAAAGAATCGAGAAATTTAAAAGCATAGTTTATATCTGGTCTGCAAATGATAAAGCCAATTATTCTTCACATGTTTATTTATCTGGATTTAGTTATTCATAATTTGTAGGAAAATCAAATGTGCTATGAGAAAAAATAGATGTTCTTTTCATCTTACAGCAATAAAATATGCTCACACGGGGAAAGGAGATTTTAGTTTGTAATATCTTTTCAGTTCTTCAAACTATAAACTAGAGGGATATACAGTATATATTTGAAAGTCAACCAGATAAAGTGAACATTTTAGAAAATCAAAAGATAGTTTTCTTTTTGATTTTAACATTTTTTATTGAAGTTTTGTGCAATTTATTCAACATTTCTCAGTCTAATTTAGATTCATTCCTCTTTCCATGACTCCCACCCCATCTGAGTTCACGCATTTTGTCATACATGTCTTGCATCTTTTTTTCAGTCTTAAAAATTTTCTATGTAGAGGTTTATTGTTTACTGTTTCAGTCAGTTCTTTGACCCTGTCCTTTTGTTGTTGTTCCCTCCAATTTGTATTGCTCCATTTTTTTTTTTTTTTTTTTNTTTGCTTTCTCAGTGCTGGGAAAAATGTACAACAAAATCTTAGAATTGAGATGCGAATTATTCTCCCCTGAGCTGTATATCCAGCTCCTAGGATTAAATTCTTAAAAAATAATCTACAAATGTCAAGATTAATAGTTTCCCTTTAAAGTAGCATTTATAGAGAACTGAAAAGAAACCAAAATTCATATATTCGAAGACTTCAATGCTCAGAATGATTAAAGCAGAATTTTTCTGTATGTAGCTTATGTACTTCTAAGAAATGGTTGTTCATAAAATTACAATATATCACTGGTCGAATTTTTTTAAAATCTTAAGATGTTATTAGGTCTGGCTGAGATATTTTTAAAATTGTTTAATTTTTATTATAAATTGTAATAGTGTAATTTTATTTGGCCTGCATGTTGTAAGTGCATTCATGTCATTCAATGGCTTACGAAGAAGGGTGACGCATGGACATCACCAGAGCTGGAATTGGCTATGTTATAAGGAATATTTCAGCTCCAATCCATCATTATGGATGCTTCTGGAGAATAGAGAGCCTCGTGGGTCCTCTTAAGCATAGACCATGCTCTTAACCATCGAAATTTGAGCCCATTGCTATATGTCTCTTATCTCCCAACTATAAAGCTAATCAAAATCAACTGTGACGATTTAGACTTAGAGATTAATTCTATAATGCTGGAATACATATTGAGTATTTAATTTCATCAATAATAAGACATATTTGATAGTTCTTGATCGACTGAAATACTTTTGTTTCAGGCACATTTGACTCATGGATCCAGATACGATACATCTCAAAATACTCATCAAAGTAGTCTAGAGGATACCCTCTGTCAACTGCCTGTCCTGCTCATCTGCAAACTATCACTCAGACACTGAGGGTCCCCCTTGAGTTGCTCGTGCGCACGGCGGACAGCGCAGTGCGGAATTTCTCGGAGATGGAGAGTTTTATTACACCAGTATATATGCACTGTAGAGTATCGAGATTTACCACGCTTCACTATACACTACCAGGTTGTACACTTCGGTGATTTAAATATCAGTATTAACTTCCCTTGTTTGTTCTACACAAGGACTATAATCATATTATTATAACCACACCAAACGGTTAATCATCAAGATAAGCTACGTAATAATAATTAAAGAGGACATATAAGAAATCATATATGTGCCTAATGAGTGTATTTTCAGCATGTAACTTAGTAGATGGACATTGCTCAAATTGTTATTGTTTTTAAGAATCTACAGCAATATCACAAAACCATTTGGATTCTATAAGATTTTATTTACTTATAAAGTATTGAGACGACGGGTTTATAAGTACTAGATAGACTGTATTATCCAGGGTAGGAACAATATCTCTCCTCTGGTAACTTATTTCTTGGAAGCCATTAAATATTTATTTAGAAAGTGCACACAAAGTTATTGCGGTCTTCACATTAAATATGATGTACACTCAAAACTAAATAAAGAAATATGACATCCATACTTGATATTTAGTCTAGACACTCATAAGATACATTGGAGAACACCTTAAGTTATCACTTGTGATCGATATTCAATGAAAAATTATATTAAAATCTTCAACAATAAATGCAAGTAGTTCAGATAGAAGGAAGAATTATGATTCTATTTGCAAGAATTGAGTAAGGACTCCGATAAGAATATAAATTGGGAGAGAAGAGATTGAAAGAAATCAAGGAATTTATAAGGGAATTAGATAAGTATTGATTTGAAAGAATTTTTTATATAGACCATACTGAAATAAACAGAAATCCAAGAACCCTGGAAAATTGAATTCCACAGACGCTGTTATATATCGAAGGTCAGTGCCTATTGATGAGTGGGGCCAAGGATTTAGGTCCTTGTAAAAGCAAAGATGTGAGAACATTAATTGTATACTTCTCTCAAAAGGAAATTATATAAAAATAGAGGATATATTGTTGATCTCACCATATGGTATCTTATCATACAAGTAGCAATAGCAAGAAAACTATTGCCGCAAAATTTCATATAAGAAATGCCGATACTCCACATTCCAGAGGATAGATGAAAAAATCTCCATGCAGTGAGAATTAAAACCTGGACAAGACCCACGCAGTGCTGTCATATCAGGTTCGAATCATTTGGTGACGCTCAAAATAAAATTTGAATTCCATGAGGCTCAGTATCAATACAAAAGTATGAGTGGCGTCTGAGTAAAGATTACAGTTAGAATCGTAAGTTTTATTAATGGGTAAGGACCTGTACAATTAGATTGGCAGGCATAATCGTTTCGTCCATCCTTTAGAGTACAAAAACGGATGATCAATTATATCGGTTTCACCCACGCATTATATCCAGTTCATGTAATCCCAATAGAGTCACAGCTTGATGAAAATATTTTCTCAATAGTGGGGAAGATATTCAAGCAGATTTTATAAGTATTTCTTTGAATACTGTGGGATAGGACATAGTAGCTAGATTGTAGCCAATTCGAATGATGGGAATTAGGCTACGTTGGCATCAGTATGCTCTCGGGGGCCTACTCCATCTATTTTGATCCATACTCATCCATTAATATACACGCCAAGGGTAGCATTTAAAACAATTTTAGGTGCTATAACTTTCACGAGTAATACTGTCGACTTTATCCCATGTAGGCATGGTGACTAAGTAAAACAGTATATCTACAGTACCGGGAACAACAGATTGGGTGGAACCGAATGATGGGATGGAGGAGAAATTGCTAGTCTACTGGAACACCTTGGGATATATTACGCATAGAATAGTGTGGCTGGATAAAACATAAGCAATATACTCGTTCCGTCAGTATCGTCAGTATCTTTTACTCAGAACATGCTGAGAGAGTGATCAACAAGGTGTTTGGTAATGTGAGGAATCGATTGGTGTCTCTGTCCTAACAATCCATATATAATAGTATGTGCTTGGGTCAGTTGTGAGACTGTTTTTGCTCTCGTTCTTTGTGATGTATCTACGCGTTACTTCTAGGGTGACAAAGCATTGAGGGTTATTTTTTGATTAAATATTTCGGAAATATTTTCTTTAAGACCAAGGCTATCACCACAGACAATCATTTATCGCCTTCTGAGCACCACGCGAGCGGATATTAATTATAAGTCCTATTATGAAAACATCTCAATATAGTGGAAAGATAGATTTACAGGTTTTTTCACCCAGTTGTGGGAGAGAGGTAAGTTATTGTGTCTTAAATTAAGAGTAAGGTACAAATTTCAAGACGTGATTAAGAAAATTATTCATTTATGGTGTTAGCTCTTTATTATTACTGCGAAACCAAGAGGTTACAGAAATCCCGTAATATCCGCCAATATGTTTTTCTTCACCACTCTAATTATATGAGTGTCTTCTCAGCTAATTGATAGGGGACTGGTCACAAATCAAACCACAGGGCTTCCATGTTGATAGAAAAACGGTGCTGGTTACTAACTGGGAGTCTCCCTCATTCCCTTAAGCCCTGTGGGGATTCTATGAGAAATCGGGCATCAATCTATGTGACTAAAAGAAAGCCAAATAGGACTGGTCTACCAAAGCACACTCCATATTAAAGTTTTTAGACACATAGACTTATGCACTTGAACAGAGTGTGTCCATGCTAGGGGTCTGTGTTCTCAAGGATCCTTCCTATACGATATTCGGAGATTGATGATAGGTATAGGGAGTTGTGGTTATATTCATTATGGGTGTTAAGTCATAGAACCTCTGGAAAAGGGAAACTCCAATCATTCTGGTGGACTCTCACGCACAGATGTTTAGAGAGTACAATTATATCTATTGCTTGCTAATTTCACATCCGGAGAAGAGGGAGACTCAGTGCAATTCCATCTTCTGCACGGTTGTTCCATCTCTTTCTTTAAGCAGAGGTGGGTGATTTGCGTTGTTGTGTTAAGAATAGGATGGAGAGTTGAAGAGGCAGGAAGTATCAAATGGAGGGAAAGCACGGGCAAGATAGCTTCCCACTCTGGTCCTAACCTGTGCACACATTTTTCTGCGCTATCCCAAGGTTCCTTCCTGAAGGAATCCTTGCACATGTCCATTGACACTGGACTCACTTCGATAGCGAACATGCAGTGCACCTATCTAAAGATCACTTGAATAACTAAAACCCACGCTTATATATTCCTTAATAAGTATCTAAAGCAGTTGTGTTATATATAGTCACAATTCAGAGGTGTTTCAGTACTCAGTCAGGAGGAACTACAGAACAGTCAAAACCATAAAACAGTGGAGATTAATGACCGCAAACAGCCAGAGGCGTGGTGGTATAGCCCATGTAGTTTGCAGTGAACTGAGATGTGACTCAGACTTGGAGAATCGTAACACTTGGGAGTTCTCTTTCCCTGCACCATAAATCAACACAGATACACATATTATTCACTCCTTAATTACTACGACTTTTAAAATTATTCGTTTATATTTACATTTTTGGCTCTTATTTTTCAATATATTATCTCTGATTGAGTGTTTGATGTGGATTACATATTTCACAATCGCCATTACATGAGGCCTAAATAGATGGCATCTAGTTCGTTCTTGTGAACTTGTGAGTATCTAGGTGGTTAGTGGAGTTAACCAAAAAAATTAGAAGGAATCATGAAAACAAAATACCTGGAGTCGCAACTTCATGTCAAATAAAGAGAGAAGCAGGTTCTATAGCCGCTGCGAGAGGAAGCCATTTATTCTACGCAGCCCCATTAACTATTGTCATAAAATGTGCAAGATAATGTATTGTCATTTTTGTGTTTTCCATAATGGTGGTTTATGACTTACACATGACCTAAGTCATCTTTTTAGTTAATCTACCAATCAGATTATCATATTATTATATTATTTTGACAGCTTAGCGATTGCTGGAGGTCACGAAAGAGGGTGATCATGATATCTCCCCAGGACACACGGTTGTGAGGTGTATATGAATTGCTGGTAGAGTAGGTCAATGTGGGATTGCTAGGGAACAACGGGACGTCCTCTGCAGAGAAGCCAGCGTATCGTATCTTAACCACACCATGAGTACCGTGCTCTCGTAAGCCCCCAACCCATTTTTATAGTCGCTCTTAAACAGTTCATCTGATATGTTCCCCCTATACAAGTGTACTCTTATTCAGACATCTCCCATAGTTAGGTACCCGTTTAATACAGTGAGTAATATTCTGGAAACATGACACCCTAAGAATGCCTCCTGTTCCCCCCCAACTCGTTATCCAGTGTCCATCTGTCTTATTGTGGCCACTTTTTTCAGAGGAGAAACAACCGGTACACATGTCTTATACCGCTTCTCAATACCTGAAATCTGTACACTCCCACACGCATCTAATTCATTGCTTGCAGCTGACAATTTGGGAACAATGGATGGCCCCTAGTACGCTTTCCATCGGGGCCACCCCAGCCACCTCGCCTAATCCTATTGGTCTTTTTTACTCTGATAGTAGCTTTGTTTTATAATTTTCCTGCATCTCTAAACTTTTAGACATGAAGCTGGATTAAGTATTTATATAATTCCACTCTGTTATTTCCACTCTAGGTCCATAGAGTGTGTTGAATACAAGAGCCTTCCATGCACTTGTCTCCTTATATTCTTTAATACCCTGTCATTTACGCAGCTTTACACAACTGCCATGTAACCTTTATAGAAGAAACCTGACGCTGTACAATTTGTGTTTCTTTATTTTTTCCCATACAAAAGAACTTCTTCCAATAGAGTTGTCTCGCCCACGAGTCCAACATATTCAAGACTCCTTGTTGCCTCTGATTGAGTCTCTTAGTTCCAATAATTCCTGGGTCTAATATCTTCATTTGTTTCCCAAACCCCACTGCTGGCAACCTAAGCTCATAGCTGCAAGCTCATGCTCATGCTTTGGTCTTTCTTTGACCTACGAAGACATTCATCGCATTTGGGGCAGCTAGGGAGCTCCGCCTCCATTTCCCCTACTCTGTTCTTTCTATTTTCGAGCTACTCGTTGTACAAATATATATTCCATGTACCCTAGTAGTGTGTCTCTTTCTATTCCTATACCACCTGGTCTCTACCTCCTGAATTTTTAATGTATATTATTATTCAGGAAACTCAATATATATGAACAATGTATTGACGTTCACTATTGCATGAAAAGCTATTGAGCCGTCATATAATTCTCAAGTACAGTATATCACTCATGTTCGCGCTACAGAATTATGGGTGCTTATAACTTTCGGGTGGTGTGCGCACGTGGAATTCTGCATACTAGTGTGGATGTTAGGTTGTCTCTAGGTAGGGTTCGGTAGGGAACTAGGAGCGCGTAGTTGGCAATTGGATACATGGCACTGGTTGAGATTGAGAGTGGGCTGGAGTGGGGTAGACGTGGACTTGACAAAGTGAGAAGTGCTAGGGTGGGATGGATGTGGGATTAGGTTAGCAACGTGTGGTTTGGATGGGTGGTATAGGGGTAGGATGGAAATTGGATGGGTTAAGCTAGATGGGATGGATTGGGAATGGGCTAGGATAAGATGTATTGCAATGACAGCAGGTGGTGCCAGGATGGGTTGATGAAATTATACTGGGTATACGCGCTATCGAGAATAATTCCTTTTTTGGAGGGACCGTACATGTTCATGCCTCTCTATAAATAACTTAATAGAAAATAGTCAAATAATGTACAATGTGAAATGAACCAGACGAAGGCATTATTTTCATAATGGCCGCCAACTCATAGGACTTTTGAGGTGAGATAGTGCATTTTGTTGTATATGTAAAAGGGAAAAATAATTGAAATATTAGGGACTATTTAAAGGAGAGATTTAAACTGGGGATGATCATACTTTGTTAGGCATTAATTTATACAAATGCAAGGCACTGTTTACGTATTGATGGAGGCAGAGTAGCATGGCCACATGCAAAGGCACAGAGGCACGATGGGTCTTCAGTGGAATATATTGAATTTCTTCTTCCTATCAGCTTGCTTGAGGATTTATCTAATTTTTGTTTATATCAGGTTATTATGATTATTGTTGTTATTATTGTACTCAATATCTCTATGAAAAAAAAATCAGTCACTTTCTCAACAGTATCAAGTTAGCAATTTAATGCCTTTGTAGTATAAGAAGAAATCATGACATCAATTATTACATGGGGATGAATGACAATCATTGAGGAGTCACTCCAAAGAGAAACGATACACATAGAGGACAGTAAGACTATGTGAGGTGGGGTATTCTTCTTGGCTCCTCCGCGTAAGGAGCTACTGTTGGACAAAGTCATTTAACCTCTGTGTAGACTTTTAAGTTTTTTTCCTCCTTCTAAAACAGTGAGTAGGCAAATAAAACAGTGGCCAACGTACATACTAAATCAAATAATTACTCAGAAAAGAATTAGATGGAGTAAGAATAACAATAGTGGCAGAGTTGATAAAGAATTTGAGTATAGGCTATGTAATACTTAAGGTTGCTCAATAAGCACACTGAATTATTTATCTACTACGTCATAGGTTCTGAACATGCCATGGTTGCTAATGTCTTAAGGTAGCTCATATTAAACATTAAAAGATTGATGGTCATAGGATTCATGGTATAGGTCAGTTATAAGCCTTTCTAGAGATTGTAACCCTGTAAAATTCCTCTTAGATTTCGACATTAGGCATGGGATTAGACTCTTCTTCTTACAGTCTTTCATAATAATACTACAAAAAGCCTCAAAGAAGCACTGCTACGTTGGACAAAATTCTATAGAGATGAGACCAACTTGTTGAACGCAGCCATTGGGGGCTAACAGTTCTGAGCCTCGCTTACACCTCGCAACCTAACAAAGCAAAAGTTGAATTGTTCGAGCTATTTACACGGAACATACAAGAGCTATACGGTCAATCCATTGGGAAGTGAAAGATACGGCTCACAGTTCCCTGATAGAAGGTAAAAGGAAAATTACCATGGGCTTTACTTTCTGAGTTTTCCTGCAGGCAGAGCTCGTATTGATATGATATTCCGAATGAATCCCTCAAAATGAAAAGATTATTGAGAGTACTGAACTATCCACACAAAAGTTTCTATGGTGAAGGCCTATTTGTATCGGCAATTAATTAAGGCCGATAGGGTTGATAAAAGTGGTTAGAATAATTTAACACAGAAAATTAAGTAAATTTGGATGGAAAAATATGGGTCAATTACATACAAATATAGCCAGAGAGGGATATTACCTAAGCCTCCTTATTACAAAGAGAGGATAGTTGATAAGAAGTAATGTATGACCACTTGATACTAGGGTACGGCCTCTTTTGCTGGAGACCAACGTATACAAGGGTACATGAAGTATACAACAATTAGAGTGGATCTTATTTTGGCAATAGAACATGTTGGTCCCGGTAGGGCTTTGGTTGTTTATTGCGTTTATAATGGAGTTATATGGGTTGAAATACAGACTGCCGAGCATACTCTCGAATTAAGGACACAATGCTGCAACATCAGACTT
This sequence comes from Rhizomys pruinosus, assembly GCA_009823505.1. Taxonomy (NCBI): domain Eukaryota; kingdom Metazoa; phylum Chordata; class Mammalia; order Rodentia; family Spalacidae; genus Rhizomys; species Rhizomys pruinosus. Next base: position 1,520,271 of record VZQC01007311.1, read on the forward strand.
GATTTCCATGTAAAAATCTATGTGGACGTTACGGAAGGCACAATAGAAATACTTGCATGTTACACTTGTAAATATAAACAGCGTGAACTACAATCATGTTCCTCAGCGAATAAATGAATACTCCTTAGAGTCTTATCTGACTCATAAGGAAATGTCCGGGAGAAATAAACTCATGTAACACACTATGTCCATGTAATTGAAGGTTAGGCATATTCCATTGTCTAAGTCCTTAATCCAGACAGTGTACACAGGCAGCATGAGGCTCACATACACATGGTTTCATGTGGCTGACTACATTCGCCCATCGGAATGTATCAGGTGCCACATAACAGAGACCAGGACCAATACCAACGGTGGCTGCATTTATATGGGGTTCCCTGTGAGATATAACAGCCCAGGGTTATAACATTTATTCTAGGACCACCCCTTCTCGGGAGGAACACAATGCATGCAGATATGACTACCTTCACAGTTTTACTGGATTTAATTTTAATTATATATCATAGTGAACCCATATGGGTTTTATTGCTTTTATAGCTATCTGTAAAAGGAGAAGTATCAGGGACATTCTGTTTCTTGAATACTCTATGATCAATAGCTAGAATGAATGGAATGTTCTTTGGATGAGGAATGGGCAACGAACAATTTCACAGGTCATAATCATGTTAGATTTGAGGGTCGGCGTATAGGAGCATTCTGAAACTAATTTCGACGACATTTGGACTTCGAATAACTGGAATCGTAGAAGAGACAATTCCGAAAAGAGCTGATCTATCTCCCTAATTGGTGTCCTTAAGCATGTATAGTTTTGATAATAATGTCTTCAGTCGAAATACTGATGGATTTAGAATGCTACCCTGAAGGAACATACTTCACTGCGACGTCAGAAGTATGTCGACCCTAGAGAGAACAGGAGTAGCTACACATTGGGTTCCTTATTTATTGACAGAATGGGGATCCGAATGCACCACTTGATCCGTGCTGGCTCCTTCATGCTAGAACTAATGTACGAGCTAGATAAGCTCAAAGGAAAAGAGCAAGCTTCGGAGCGACTAACTATCATCAAGGCATCCCACTAGACATATTCGATTGTCATACTGTCGGATGCTGCTGAAGCTAGTTTGGACGTCACAGGGTCTACAGGTAGTAAAAACGACTCCTCCATACAGGATGTGGTCCCATTTGCGGACGCCCAATCCGGTTCCATAAGACAAGGAGCCAATCACACTCTTCTTCGCGCCTTTCGTGCCTGCTTCTGTCAGGGGTGATTTGTACTCCTTAATGCTCCTTACACCATGAAGTGTCGAGAAAGAGAGATTAAACTTCCTGCCCCTTTTCTTCTTAGAAAGGTACTAATTGCATCAAGAGGACCCCAAACTTATGACATCATCTAATACAACCGAAGCTAAGGAGATTTCTCCAAATGCTACATAGGTTTAGGACCACAACTTATGACTTTGGATGCCGCATTATAGAGTCTATAGAACAGAGCTTCTAGAATATAAAGTAAGGTCTAGCTACATAGTTAGTAGAAGTCACATAGAGTGAATGGGTGTTACTCCAAGGCAAGAGCGAGAAGAAGCAGAATCATCGAGAGAATTGGCTTGGAAAACTCATTCATTAGAGACGCTCTTGTCCCATTGGAGACTTGATATGGTGATGACAAATCTCGAGAAGATAGCAGGGGCGCTAATAGTAGCCAGTGGTGTCATCCACATGGTTTAACGAAAGTTATAAAAGTTAGAATGTTCAGGCTGGGTAGATGGCTTAGTGATTAAAGAGCACTGGCTGCTCTTTACAGAAGAGGCCTTGGTTCACTTCCCAGCACCCATATGCCAGCAGAGAACCATCTTTAAATCCAAATCTGACTCAGGGGATTTGATGCCTCGTCTGGCCCTGCTGTGGACATTGCCATGAATGGTGCTATACATGTAAATAAAAAAAGAAAAATAGCCGGTGCCGTCGGCGCCACTGCCTTTAATCCCAGCACTTGGGGCAGAAACAGGAGCAGGTAGATCTCTATGTGTTCAAGGCCAGCCTGGGTTCTAGCAGAGTGAGGCTCCAGGCCAGCGGGGACTAAAAGATACCAAAGAATACAGAAGAAGAAAAGAAAAACAGAGAGATATTTGAGAAGTTACTGGTGCTTTGAAGATTTCAATTTCAATTCTTTTTAAATATTTTTATTTTTTATTATTTTTTATTTCATTTATTTGACTTATAGTGATGAATGTACGTATGGCATGATAGGTTTAGGCTAACCCATGTCGTCAATGCGCGAGGGCAGAAGAGGGCGTTGGAGTCCGCCTGGAACTGGATCTCCGAATTGAGTACAACAGCGTGCGCAGCCACATGTGGGTGCTGGGATGAACCCGGGGTATCTGCAAGAGCAGTCGGCACTCTATAACCTGAACTACACATCTAGCCCCAATTTCAATTCTTACTGCTGAGCCCATTCTCTCCAGTCCTGCTTTACAGCTTTTAAAATCTGATTCAATCTGAGAAACTCATGTTGTAATTCTAGATGTTTAGGAAACTTTGCTTCTCATGGAATATTGAATTTCATCTGCCAATAACTCTGACATATCATCTCCGTCTTCTGCACTGCATAGCGAACCACAAGGCCACGTGTATAGGTAATGTAGAATGGGAACTGAAAGCATGGCATGGCTGTGCCATCTATATTCTAGGCCGTGCCACACAGTTAACTTTCTGGCTCCTCCTACGTCCCCTCCCTCTGCTTACTCTGCCAGAAATTCATGCTTCTTTCAGTTCCTTGAATACTGTAAGTACAATAATTCAGAACCTCTGGACCTGCTTGCTCTTTTCTTGGACTATCCATAAGATAAATTCATTCTCTTTCTGTATTTTTTCAAAGTCACCATGTCCTCGAGGATTTTCTTTTTACTGTACTTTACCATCATATTATTCTCTCTGTTATCTCCTGTAAATAATGAATTATTTTATTTTACTTTTATCGATTTATCTGTAATGGGTTATACTGTATGGTATGTAAATGCGGACCAAGGTCAGAAATGCAAACCTTGCCAAAGTCAGAAATAGGGTATCAGATGCCTAACTGGGGAGTTACTGACAGTTGTTAGGCCACTATGTGGGTACTGGGAAATTGAACCCAGATTCAATCTGCATGAAACAACCTATGGTGCCTTATGGTTGAGCCATCTCTCTAGCCCTTTCTCTGTGATAGACAGTGATATTTAATAATTATTATTCCATTTCACACAACTACCTATTAAGAAACCTTTTATTGGAGCTGAACAAATCAGTAACTGTTTATTCTACTGTAAATAGATTTAAACCTCACCTTTAGCACAAAACAAACATGCTATGAAAACATTTTAAACAAACTAAAGACTAGGGAAAAATAAAATATGTGCAACAGTGTTTTGCCTCAGAGTTTTACTGATATTGTGCATTATTTGAAAGTGTGTTCTACAAAATATCAAAAGCAGGGCTGGAAAGATGGCTCGTTTTGGAAGATGGGAATTTTCCCTCTTGAAAGGACTGGAAGTTCATTTTTCTAGCACCTTATATTTGGGCATTTCACAACCCCTAATAATTTCAATCTTCAAGGGTGTCCATGGTTCTTGCCTTCTAGGACATCTTTACTCAATGTATATTCACACTTACACATTTTACAATATATAAATAATCTTAAAGAATTAAAAAAGTAAAAATGTAGGGAGTAAAACACAGCATAGTCTTATAGACGCTTTTTATTAAAGGCTGGCCTGATTTAGTGAACATATGTAAGATAAATGTTCTTAATTGATGCATAACTTCATGAGCAGCTGTGGATGGACTTCACATGTCACTATATTATTAATAAGTGTGTAAATTAACCATTGTATTTTGCCATATTTAATAAGAAGATTGTCTAGTTAAGCTACAATAAAGTTTCTTTACATATTGTATCATTTTGAGGTAACTCCCTGCCTCAAAATAATTGTTCATGCCTGTCTGCTTTGCTGAGTGGATGTGAAAAAGTCTTCTCTTACAATGTACATCATAGTGTGCACATTTATTTATGTGGTTAAGTGAATATATCTGTGAAAAATGACACACCACTCGTTTAATCAACAATTTTTTTATTGAGGTTTTATGTATCTCATACAAGATATTTCCTTGATCAAATTTAGACCCACTCCACCTTCCGGGCTCGCCAACCCCACATGAAGCCTCATGCTTTCTCCCATACAGTTTTCAGTATCTTTCTCGGTCTTTTTTAAATTTTTTGGGGTGCAGAAGTTTACTTTTTGAAGCAGAAGTTTACTGTTTGTCAGTTCTTTGACCCAGGTGTTCCTTGACCCAGTCTTTTTGGTTTTGTTGCTGTTGTGGTGGTGTTGGTTGTTGTTCCCAAAGTGGTATTCACTGTCAAAATGATGCCTTACATATATGGACACATATACAAGTTATGACGTCTGAAATTAAACTATAGGTGAATTCCAAAACATATTCAGGGATTCACATTTTGAGAACAAGTAAAGTTGCATTTCTACCATAACAAAATTTTAGTGAAGTTTCATAATAGAAATTTAAATTAAAAATTTTTATTATTGTATTTTAAATTAAATTTAAGCAATTTTATAGTAATTAGTAATTTAATAATTAAGTGTATGGGTATTGTTTTGCCATGTATTTCTTTAACTTAATTTGAATGCCTTAGCTAGCCTTTTAGATGCATAAAATTTGCATTATTAAATGTACCTACTTTAGAATTTGGGAGAAATTCGGCATTAGATCATAAGAAAAAATAAGCATAATTTCATCCTTTTAAAAACAGGGTAGTTGGGGCTGAAGAGATGCCTCAAGTCAAGTTAGTACACTAACTGAACCTTTGCAGTAGGACCCTGGTTCAATTTCCCAGCACTCCACATGGCAGCTAAGAAACCATCTTTAACTCCAGTTCCAAGGGGGGATTTGGATCTCTTCTTGACCTCTGCTGCTTGGCACACACAGGTGCACCCAACTACATGCAGACAGTACAGTTGCATACACATAAAAAATAATAAATAAAAAGTGAAAAAAACAGGGTAGTAGGATAAATTTTTAATTTTCATTTAAATTATTTACTTCCCCTAGGTATTTCTGAATTCACAGTTATTACCACTATAATAAAGATTAATGGATGTTTGTATTCATTACTTATTTCTTAGTATTAAAACAAAATCCAATATTAAAAAATTCGTAAATAATCAGACATGAATGGCCTTTGGTCTGGTAAACCCAGTGAGTGAAAGAAACAAAACTGCCTGATGCCATAAAAATTGAGGATAAAAAAAAATGCCTCGTCCAAATTAAAAAAAAAAAGAATAATGTAATGAACTCCAGAGTCATGGCCAAGATAGAATTATAAATGCACAATTTTCATAATATGAGGAATCCTAACTCCATGAATGTGAACACTCTAACCATAATGGCCTGCCATTCTTCATAAGCACAATCATTATTATCATCACTTATATATTACATTGGACTTTCAATAATTAAGGGTGTGTGTGTGGTGTGTGTTGGTGTTTTGTACACATATGTATGTATGAGGACTCATGTTCTCATACACTTGCACAGAGACCATAGGAGGACAACGAGCAACCTCACTCCATCATTCTCACCTTATGCCTTTGAGACATGGAGTCTCACTGAACCTGGTGCTAGGCTGGCTGCTAATAAATCCAACTATCACAGTGGTGGGGTTGCAGGTACACATGGCAGGATGCTGGCTTTTTGTGTAGATCCTGGGGATTTGAACGTTCGGGTTTTCATATCTATGTAGCAAGCACTCTTACTTGACCTGTCCCGCAGGTCAGTCAACGGGGTCATGGAAGAAAAGGAGTGAGGGGAAGGAGCAAGACACGCAAGGAATGGAGACAAGAAAAGTTCTGATCAAATCTCGTTTATTGTAGGAGCGGAAGCTCCAAGTATAAAGGCAGGCTGTGGAAGATCCCATAAGTGGAAGTTAAACAGCAGATACATATTATTTGTCACATAAGCAAGATCTCAGGACTGTGGAACTTACTTAGGCAGCATTTTTAACTCAGTTCCTGAAATCTAAACCACAGACTTGTTGCTTTTGTACTTAAGGGGTCGCCAGTGCATATGAGTACTTGTTCAGAAGATAGAGTCATTAACCCCTGAGCTGCTGCAAGCAGGCTTCTGCAATTAACCCTTGGGTAGCCACAGGCAGGCTCCTGCAATTAACCCTTGGGTAGCTGCAGGCAGGCTCCTGCACTTACTCAAATAATCAGAACTAGTGTTGTATAGTAATTCCAAAGATTAATGTAAATGTATCCTAATTCTAGTGAGCCTTTGTGGATACAATTAAAAGGTGTGATCTGCCACAGCACTGCACAGCCTAGTGAAGCACAAAGGAAAGGAGCAGCACCCCCCCCCAGTGAATTGGGAGCTTCTAAACTACCAAAGGCTAGAAGAGCAAGAAGAGCCACATCCTGGAGGAAGCATAATGAGAGCCTGCAGCTGAGGTCAGGAAGCACAGTGCGAAACATCATTTCCGGGACCATCTGTGTCCATATGCTTCAAGAATATGTTCCTAATGATACCAGAGAAGTTCTTCAAAAATGGTTACAGTGAAAATAATGGTAAAGCTTAAGGTATGGACAATTTGCAGGGACATGATGTATTTTCCGTTTGGAAATCACTACATGCATTATTTGCTGGGTTCATGGTACCACGTTAGCTACTTTCTGGGGAGAAAAAATGCATACAAATGAATAAATTTCCTGTCTGAATTAAATTCTTTAAAAACCAGAAGATTGTGACTCTATAGAAATTCAATGCTGGGATCTATTCACAAGTTCCTAAGTGAGTGGATTTCATTTTAGGAGATCCAAGTCATCCCAATTGTACAAAGTACGGACATAGTTCAAGGACTCCCAAACCATCTGTTGAAAAGGGCAGGATTGAATGGGGACAGAAAGTTTGAAAATATTAATTAAAATCAGCAAAGAAGATTCATTTATCTCTTAACCTCACTTTTACCATGTCCTGAACAGAACTTGTAGGAGAATATTCGTGATTAAATTTAGTTGCTGATAGTTACCATTGTTTTAATTATAGTTAAAAAAAAAACCCTTCATTTATTCAAAGGTCACATCTTCTTCTCAATTGGTCTTGAACAAAACTTTAATATTATAATCTAGGAATATAAATTTCAGTGGAAATATAATTCTAAAATCTTATTTTAGATTATTTTAAAATTAATAATATTACATCATTTTAAAACTAACCAAACTGACAAATGGTATATAAATATCATAGAGATGTTGCCATATTTTTTATTTTTTTTAGATACACAGTTAAGTTCATCAACATTAAAAGAATTGTCCAAGCGAGGAATAATTTGTTGTTACTAAACAAGACATAGCTGAATTTCATTTACCTGGTTGTCTACCTCATGCCCTCTTCTGTGTCTGAGGCTGTGACCTTGAAATTGATGTTAAAGAAATAACTGACCAATACCACTGAAGGAAGTCAGAAGATTGCTGATTATAATTATAATATAGTTATATATATATATATATATATATGAGAGCCATATATAATATGTATGCATATATACACACAATTTAAAATAAAAAAAAAAAAAACACCATACATAAATATACAAATAAATAAAAAAAAAAAAAAAAAAAAAAAAAAAAAAAAAAAAAAAAACCTAAAAAATAAAAATAATTTAGAAAAAGAAAGATGTTGCAACACATTTTGAGCAAATACACTTTTGTTTATTGTTCAAGATTTCATGCATTTATATAACATTTGATAACATATAAAGCCTTTGAAAATTTGTTACTGAGCAAAGAATTCAAAATAAACAAATAATAAAGCAACACAAAGATTGGGAAGTTAAATCAATGGAACATTTTAAACTGTAATTTGTAATATGAATATTAAGGCCTGGGAAGATAGCTCAATCTGTAGTGCTTGCATTTGAAGCCTTAGGACCCACATTAAAAAATCTGATGCTAGCCTAGTATACTTGGTAAGCCTTAGGGCACTGAAATATCCTGTTCTTCAAATCAAGACAGTTAGCCTTTGAGGAATGACACATATGAATGACCTCTCACTTCCAAATATTCACAACACACAACAACACAGCACACATCTCGAAAATACACAAAAACACACACATCACACACCAAAACCCACCACACGATCATTGGGGCTGGCAATTATAGGGAATAAATGTTAGCAAGTAAAAATTTAGGAATAGAAGTAAGTTGAAAAATGTTCGAAATCTTGGGTTTTTGTCCCTAATTTTCTTGATAGTTGCCATTGATTGGAAACACTAAAAAAACAATAACCACCATGAGATTGCCATTTCATATTTTTATGGTGTCTTTTGTAATGATTAAAGAATTGGTTAGGTCTATTATGTTGTTCATGAATGCGTGCAGATAATTTATAAATAAACATTAAAAAGAAATACACCACTAACACGTACACACAATACACATATACACATGATATGCTACCAATTATCCAAAAATATACATGGCATCAAATTTACCATTTTAGGGGCAAGAGATACAGTGCAGTGTTTATGGGTACTTACTACTTTTGCGAGGATCTGAGCTCAGTTCTTAGCACCCATACAGTGGCTCAAACTTTCCAGCAACTCCAGTTCTAAGGAATCTTTACCCTCTCCTGGGCACTCCAGATGGTGCATATATAATGCTGCAAGCTAATACATTCAAACACATAATATAAAGATAAATAACATTAATTTTAACTATTTTAGTCATTTAGCGAGTACATCCATGGAAGTGAGAACATTCAACATTAAATTGTGCAGTCTTATTACAATGATATTTCCCAGAACTTTTTGGCAATATATAATATATATATATATATATATATACATATAATAATAATACTATATATTACCACTCCATGCTCACTATATCTTAAATACTAACACATAACTTAGAACAGATTCCTGTAACACCTAAACTTGGTTTAGAGGCATCACAGTAACTAAATGTTCAGCAGGTGATGGAAGAATAATCACTGCACTCAGAACCTAATCAACTAAAGATACTGTAGAGATAGAACAACACTGCTACAGAATATGATTCCACATTATAAAAAGAAATGTTTTTATTAAAGTGGAAAAAAAGCAAGTGTGAAGAAGAACCCCTTGGAAGACTTGGAATGATACTTGCCACCCACCCAGCATACCAACTCATAGGCAATGTACACCTCAAAACTCACCCATGAACACAGATACATGCACACCAATGTTATCTTTACACCTCTGCTTCAAAATAGCAAGGAGCTGGAACCCACCCAAATGCCCCTCCACAGATGAGTGGATAGGAAAAATGTGGTACATCTACACCAATGGAAGTTCTATGCAGGCAGTAAAGAAAGACGAGCATCACGAGCTTTGCAGGAAAATAGCCAGAACTGAGGACATCAAATGCCTGAAAAGCTTGAAGTAACGCAGTCCCATAAAAAAATGATGAATGGTATGAATGGTATCCCTCATCTGTGATGCTAGTGCAATTACCTAGTTGTAAGTAATTATTGTGCAGGGCTCCTTGAGCATTTGTCCAAAGTGCAGTTGGGAAAGTGGATGCATATTGGAACAATTAACACACACAACAACAGACAGGACTGCATCAAAAAACTGGGATGAAACTGATTCTGCTCAAGACAGTCAAACTCCACATGGAGAATATTGAGGAGGACTGAGAAAGAGATTGAAAAGCATGTTTGGCAGAATGCATGAGCCTGGTGGGGTGGGGGGAATAGGGTAGGGGACATGGGTCTTTGATTGATAAAAAATAATATAAATAATAATAAATAAATTTATTTAGAAAAGAAATGTATGAAGTGCAACAGAAGTTCAATAAAAATATGAAAAATGTCAAAAAAAAATAAAAAGAAAAAGAACATTCTGAAACATGGCAGCCACATGGACGGGCCTTGAAAACATGAGCTAAGTGAAGTAGCCGCATCACCAAAGGTCAAATATTATAGTTCTTCTTACTCTTAGAAGATTCCTACAATAGTCAAACCCATTAAAAAAGGAAACAACAGTATTTGTAGGGAAGCAAATGGAGGGAGTTTGCAGTAGGAGGAACAAAGGCTCAAGAGGATGATGAAATGATATGGAAATGAATGGTGATAACTCAGCAATAACACAGATGCTCTTCACTATGGAATGGAACAAATAGAAATTACAAAACTGTTGTCATGTCTGTTCTGCCAGAAAGAAAGAGACAGATAACGACACACACACAGACACACACACACACACAAACACACATAGAAGAAAGAGAGGAGAGAGAGAGAGAGAGAGAGAGAGAGAGAGAGTAAAGAGAGAAAGAGACAAGAAAATGACCAAAATACATTATACAATCCTCTGTTAAATAACAGGCAGATTAAACAGTTCCTTATTCTTAATAACAGGGATGGTTTATTTGTTTTTGTTTTGATGTGGTTTGCAACGCTGAGGGTACAAACACTCCCACCAAGATGAAGTTCCTGATGTTCATCTGCTTGTCTCAAGGGTACAAGCTTCTGATTGGCAGCAGTGGTTCAGGTAACCAGACATCCTACAATGAAAATGTGTCTAAGCTGGGCTGGTGGTGCTGGCCTGTAAACATACCTACCTATTCAGTGGACTGAGGAGGCAAGCGCAAGACCTGCCTGGGCTGCACACGTTCAGGAACAGCATGACTAAATTATGTTAAAGCAAAAGGTGATGATAAGATCATGGGTTTCATCCCCAATACTTTTCAGTAAAGTCCACATGACTTCTTCCTTCTCCCAGGTTAGCCTCACAGGTAAAGTTCTTGCTTTGGTTTCTTATAGAGAGAGAGAGAGAGAGAGAGAGAGAGAGAGAGAGAGAGAGAGAGAGAGAGAGAGAGAGAGAGAGAGAGAGAGAGAAGAGCGAAAGAAAAGAGAACAGAGAGAGAGACAGAGAGATAGAGAGATATATATATATATATATATATATATATATATATATATATATGGCAAAAAGTTCTGGAAATGATCATTTGTAATAACTGCACAATAATGTGAATGTTCTCACTTCCAATGGATGTACTCCTAAATGACTAAAATAGTAAATTTAATGTTATTTATCTTTTATATTATGTGTTTGAATGTTTAGCTTGCATGCATATATATGCACCATCTGAGTGCCAGGGAGGGTACAAGATTCCTTAGAACTGGAGTTGCTGGAAAGTTTGAGCCACTGTATGGGTGCTAAGAACTGAGCTCAGATCCTCTGCAAAAGTAGTAAGTACCCATAAACACTGCACTGTATCTCTTGCCCCTAAAATGGTAAATTTGATGCCATGTATATTTTTGGATAATTGGTAGCATATCATGTGTATATGTGTATGTGTGTACGTGTATGTGTGTATTTCTTTTAAAATTGTATTACATTTCTGCCCATATTTGCTAACCAATTCTTTAATCATTACAAAAGACACCATAAAAATATGAAATGGCAATCTCATGGTGGTTATTGTTTTTTTAGTGTTTCCAATCAATGGCAACTATCAAGAAAATTAGGACAAAACCAAGTTTCAGACATTTTCAACATTACTTCTTATTCTAAATTTTGTTACTGTAACACATTTATTCCTATAATTGCAGCCCCAATGATGTGTGTGTTTGTGTAGTGTATGTGTGTGTTTATGTGTGTATTTTGTGTGTGTGTGTGTTTGTGTGTGTGAATATTTGGAAGTGAGAGGTCATTCATATGTGTCATTCCTCAAAGGCTAACTGTCTTGATTTGAAGAACAGGATATTTCAGTGCCCTAAGGCTTACCAAGTATACTAGGCTAGCATCAGATTTTTTAATGTGGGTCCTAAGGCTTCAAATGCAAGCACTACAGATTGAGCTATCTTCCCAGGCCTTGATATTCATTTACAATTACAGTTTAAATTCATGATTTAACTTCCCAATTCTTTTGTTGTTGCTTTATTTATTTGTATTTTGAATCTTTGCAGTAACAATTTTCAAAGCTATATATGTTTAACAAATGTTATATAAATGCATGAAATCTTGAACAATAAACAAAAGTGTATTTGCTCAAAATGTGTTGCAACATCATCTTTTCTAAATTATTTTATTTTTAGGTCTTTAAAATTATGTAAGTATGTATTTTTGTTAGAAAATGGATATTATATATGTATATTTATGTATGTGTAAGATGTCCTAGTATTGAAGAGAAGTGAATTGATTCCTAGAAAAGTGGGCTCCTCATATATATATATATATATATATATATATATATATATATAATCAGTCAATCTTCTGACTCCTCAGTTGGTATTGGTCAGTTATTTCTTTAACATCAATTTCAAGGTCACAGCCTCAGACACAGAAGAGGGCATGAGGTAGACAACCAGGTAAATGAAATTCAGCTATGTCTTGTTTAGTAACAACAAATTATTCTCCTTGGAAATCTTTAATGTTGATGAACTTAACTGTGTATCTAAAAAAAATAAAAAAATATGGCAACACTCTCTATGAGTATATATTACCATGTCAGTTTGGTTAGTTTAAAATACCATGTAATATTATTAATTTTTAAAATAAATCTAAAATAAGATTTTAGAATTATATTTCCACTGAAATTTATATTCCTAGATTATAATATTAAAGTTTTGTTCAAGACCAATTGAGAAGAAGATGTGACCTTTGAATAAATGAAGGTTTTTTTTTTAATATAATAAAACAATGTAACTATCAGCAACTAAATTTAATCACGAATATTCTCCTACAAGTTCTGTTCAGGACATGGTAAAAGTGAGGTTAAGAGATAAATGAATTCTTCTTTTGCTTGATTTTTATGTTAATAATTTTCAAACTTTGTCCCCATTCATCCTGCCTTTCAAAGATTGGTTTGGGAGTCCTTGAACTATGTCCGTACTTTGTACAATTGGGATGACTTGGATCTCCTAAAATGAAATCCACTCACTTAGGAACTTGTGAATAGATCCCAGCATTGAATTTCTATAGAGTCACAATCTTCTGGTTTTTAAAGAATTTAATTCAGACAGGAAATTTATTCATTTGTATGCATTTTTTCTCCCCAGAAAGTAGCTAACGTGGTACCATGAACCCAGCAAATAATGCATGTAGTGATTTCCAAACGGAAATACATCATGTCTGCAAATTGTTCCATCCTTAAGCTTTACCATTTTATTTTCATGAACATTTTGTAGAACTCTTATCTTAGGAACATATTCTTGAAGCATATGGACACAGATGGTCCCGGAAATGATGTTTCGCACTGTGCTTCCTGACCTCAGCTGCAGGCTCTCATTATGCTTCCTCCAGGATGTGGCTCTTCTTGCTCTTCTAGCCTTTGGTAGTTTAGAAGCTCCCAATTCACTGGGGGGGGGGGGTGCTGCTCCTTTCCTTTGTGCTTCACTAGGCTGTGCAGTGCTGTGGCAGATCACACCTTTTAATTGTATCCACAAAGGCTCACTAGAATTAGGATACATTTACATTAATCTTTGGAATTACTATACAACACTAGGAACAACAGTTGTTCTGATTATTTGAGTAAGTGCAGGAGCCTGCCTGCAGCTACCCAAGGGTTAATTGCAGGAGCCTGCCTGTGGCTACCCAAGGGTTAATTGCAGAAGCCTGCTTGCAGCAGCTCAGGGGTTAATGACTCTATCTTCTGAGCAAGTACTCATATGCACTGGTGACCCCTTAAGTACAAAAGCAACAAGTCTGTGGTTTAGATTTCAGGAACTGAGTTAAAAATGCTGCCTAAGTAAGTTCCACAGCCTTGAGATCTTGCTTATGTGACAAATGATATGTATCTGCTGTTTAACTTCCTCTTGTGGGATTTTCCACAGCCTGCCTTTATATTTGGAGCTTCTGCTCACAATAAATGAGACTTGATCAGAACCCTGTCTTGTCTCCATTTCTCGCGGCCCTTGCCCTTCTCCCCTCTCGCCTTCTCTTCTAGGACCCCGTTGACTGACCTGCGGGACAGGTCAAGTAAGAGTGCTTGCTACATAGATATGAAAACCCGAGTTCAAATCCCCAGGATCTACACAAAAAGCCAGCATCCTGCCATGTGTACCTGCAACCCCACCACTGTGATAGTTGGATTTATTAGCAGCCAACCTAGCACCAGGTTCAGTGAGACTCCATGTCTCAAAGGCATAAGGTGAGAATGATGGAGTGAGGTTGCTCGTTGTCCTCCTATGGTCTCTGTGCAAGTGTATGAGAACATGAGTCCTCATACATACATATGTGTAAAACACACACACACACACACACACACACCCTTAATTATTGAAAGTCCAATGTAATATATGTGATGATAATAATGATTGTGCTTATGAAGAATGGCAGGCCATTATGGTTAGAGTGTTCACATTCATGGAGTTAGGATTCCTCATATTATGAAAATTGTGCATTTATAATTCTATATTGGCCATGACTCTGGAGTTCATTACATTAATCTTTTTTTTTTTAATTTGGGAGAGGTCATTTTTTTTTATCTCATTTTTATGGATCAGCAGTTTTGTTTCTTTCACTCACTGGGTTTACCAGACCAAAGGCCATTCATGTCTGATTATTTACAATATTTTTTAATTTGATTTTTTTTAATACTAAGAAATAAGTAATGAATACAAACATCCATTAATCTTTATTATAGTGGTAATAACTGTGAATTCAGAAATACCTAGGGGAAGTAAATAATTTAAATGAAAATTATATAATTTATCCTACTACCCTGTTTTTTTCACTTTTTATTTATTATTTTTTATGTGTATGAATGTACTGTCTGCATGTAGGTTGGTGCACCTGTGTCGTGCAATGCAGCAGAGGTCAGAAGAGGGCATCAAATTCCCCTGGAACTGGAGTTAAAGATGGTTCTTAGCTGCCATGTGGGTGCTGGGAATTGAACCAGGGTCCTATGCAAGAGTAGTTAGTGCTCTTAACTGCTGAGCCATCTCTTCAGCCCCAACTACCCTGTTTTTAAAAGGATGAAATTATGCTTATTTTTTCTTATGATCTAATGCCGAATTTCTCCCAAATTCTAAAGTAGGTACATTTAATAATGCAAATTTTATGCATCTAAAAGGCTAGCTAAGGCATTCAAATAAGTAAAGAAATACATGGAAAACAATACCCAATACACTTAATTTAATTAAATTACTTAATTACTTAAATTGCTTAATTTAATTTAAATAAATATAAATGTTTTATTAAATTTCTATACTGAATACTAAAATTTTGTTATGGTAGAAATGCAACTTTACTGTCAAAATGTGAATCCCTGAATATGTTTTGGAATTCACCTATAGTTTAATTTCAGACGTCATAACTTTGGTATATATGTGCCATATATGTAAGGCATATTTTGCAGTGATACACTTTGGGAACAACAACCACCACCACAACAGCAGCAACAAAAGACTGGGTCAAGGAACTAACTTAAACAGTAAACTTCTGCTCAAAACAGTAAACTTCTGCACCCAAAAATTAAAAAAAGACCGAGAAAATATGAAAGACATGTATGGGAGAAAGCATGAGCTCTGGTGGGGTGGGGAGCCAGGAAGGGGGAGTGGGTCTAAATTTGATCAAGAAATCTTGTATGAAGTACACTAAACCTCAATAAAATAATTGTTATGATTAAGAGTGGTGTGTCATTTTTCACAGATATATTCACTTAACCACATAAATAAATGTGCACACTATGATGTACATTGTAAGAGAAGACTTTTTCACATCCACTCAGCAAAGCAGACAGGCATGAACAATTATTTTGAGGCAGGGAGTTACCTCAAAATGATACAATATGTAAAGAAACTTTATTGTAGCTTAACTAGACAATCTTCTTATTAAATATGGCAAAATACAATGGTTAATTTACACACTTATTAATAATATAGTGACATGTGAAGTCCATCCACAGCTGCTCATGAAGTTATGCATCAATTAAGAACATTTATCTTACATATGTTCACTAAATCAGGCCAGCCTTTAATAAAGCTGTTTATAGACTATGCTGTTTTCTCCCTACATTTTACTTTTTTATTATTTTCTTAAATTTATTTTTATTATTTGTAAATGTGTGTGTGAATATACATGTGAGTAAAGATGTCCTAGGAGGCAAGAGACATTGGACACCCTTGAAGATGAAATTATAGGTGGTTGTGAAATGCCAAATATAGGTGCTAAGAAATGAACTCAGTCTTCTCCAAGAGATCCATCTCCAAGAGCCATCTTTCCAGCCCTGCTTTTGATATTTTGTAGAACACACTTTCAAATAATGCACAATATCAGTAAAACTCTGAGGCAAAACACTGTTGCACATATTTTATTTTTCCCTAGTCTTTAGTTTGTTTAAAATGTTTTCATAGCATGTTTGTTTTGTGCTAAAGGTGAGGTTTAAATCTATTTACTATAGAATAAAAACAGTACTGATTGTTCAGCTCCAATAAAGTTTTCTTAATGGTAGTTGTGTGAATGGGAAAATAATATTAAATATCACTGTCTATCACAGAGGAAAGGGGCTAGAGAGATGGCTCAACCATTAAGACCATAGGTTGTTCATGCAGATGATCTGGGTTCAATTTCCAGTACCCACATAGTGGCTAACAACTGTCAGTAACTCCAGTTCCAGGGCATCTGATACCCTTTTCTGACCTTGGCATTGGTTGCATTTCTGACCTTGGTCGCATTTACATACATACAGGTAATACACCCATACAGATAAATGATAAAAGTAAATAAAATATCATTATTACAGGAGAAACAGCAGAGAATGAATATGAATGGTAAAGTAAGTAAAAGAAAATCCTCGAGGACATGGTGACTTTGAAAAAATACAGAAAGAGAATGAATTTATCTTATGGATAGTCCAAGAAAAGAGCAAGCAGGTCCAGAGGTTCTGAATTATTGTACTTACAGTATTCAAGGAACTGAAAGAAGCATGAATTTCTGGCAGAGTAAGCAGAGGGAGGGGACGTAGGAGGAGCCAGAAAGTTAACTGTGTGGCACGGCCTAGAATATAGATGGCACAGCCATGCCATGCTTTCAGTTCCCATTCTACATTACCTATACACGTGGCCTTGTGGTTCGCTATGCAGTGCAGAAGACGGAGATGATATGTCAGAGTTATTGGCAGATGAAATTCAATATTCCATGAAAAGCAAAGTTTCCTAAACATCTAGAATTACAACATGAGTTTCTCAGATTGAATCAGATTTTAAAAGCTGTAAAGCAGGACTGGAGAGATGGCTCAGCAGTTAAGAATTGAAATTGAGGGGCTGGAGAGATGGCTTAGCGGTTAAGAGTGCCGACTGCTCTTGCAGAGGACCCGGGTTCGATACCCAGCACCCACATGGTGGCTGAGAACTGTCTGTAACTCCAATTCCAGGAGAACTCCAGTTCCAGGGGAATCCGACGCCCTCTTCTGACCTCCGCGGCATTGCACGACAAGGGTGCACAAACCTACATGCAGACAGTACATTCATACACATAATAAATAAATAAATAAATAAATAAATAAATAAATAAATAGAATTTAAAAAGAATTGAAATTGAAATCTTCAAAGCACCAGTAACTTCTCAAATAATCTCTCTGTTTTTCTTTTTCTTCTGTATTTTTTGGTATCTTAGTCCCCGCTGGCCTGGAGCTCACTCTGTAGACCAGGCTGGCCTTGAACACATAGAGATCTACCTGCCTCTGTCTCCCAAGTGCTGGGATTAAAGGCGTGCGCCACGGCACCCGGCTATTTTTCTTATTTTTATTTTACATGTATGAGCACCCATTCATGCAATGTCCACAGAGGCCAGACGAGGCCATCAAATCCCCTGAGATTGGAGTTACAACTAGTTTTTAGCTGGCATATGGGTGCTGGGAAGTGAACCAAGGTCCTCTTCTGTAAGAGCAGCCAGTGCTCTTAATCTCTGAGCCAGCTCTCCAGCCCTCTAACTTTTAACTTTCTATAACATGAGCAATACTCATAGGCTGCATTCTTCTGTTTGTCTCCCTTCAGTGATGGGCAGACTTTTGAATGAGTTTCAAGCCATCTCCAAGTTCTTTCTCCTGCTCCCTAGTAACACCCATTCACTCTATGTGACTTCTACAAACTATGTAGCTAGACCTTACTTTATATTCTAGAAGCTCTGTTCTATAGACTCTATAATGCGGCATCCAAAGTCATAAGTTGTGGTCCTAAACCTATGTAGCATTTGGAGAAATCTCCTTAGCTTCGGTTGTATTAGATGATGTCATAAGTTTGGGGTCCTCTTGATGCAATTAGTACCTTTCTATGAAGAAAAGGGGCAGATTACCTCTTTTCCATCATGTAAAGGCATGCAAGGAGACCACGTAGCAGCCAGAAAGCATACCATTCCTCAACACCCTGAGATGTTACTCTTATGTCAAACTCCAGCCTCTGGAACCATTTTCTAGTGTATGAGATTGAATTACTCAGTCCACGGTACTGTCAGGGCATCTCACCTGCCTTAGGAGTGCTTCCTTCTTGTATCTTCTAGGTGGATTTCCAACGCTATTCTGAACTTTCAAATCTGATTTCTGATGTTTTGTCTCATGTTTAGATCATCTGATTTTTATGACCATTAATGAGCTTGATTTCTTCAAAACTTCAGCATATTGCCATTGAATCTCATCAGTCTTTCATACATGGCTTGTATTTTAACTTATCATCTTTCTGAGTTTATTGTATATGTAGTCCATATTTTTTCTCTGTTATGCATATGCATGTATCCAACAGTTTGATTTCCAGTTATACTTAAAGATATCAAAAAATTAACATGTCCACAATTGAACTCATATTCTTAGTGAATAGCATAAATAACTATTCTGGGTAGAAATATCATCTTGTACAATATCTCTCTAACCATTTTCGATCAAATCCACAACTGTATCTTCCATACTTTATTTTTATACATTTTGGCAATTTATCACCCTTTTCTTTTTTTTAATCACCCTTTTCATCCCTAGTGTCTATGTGTGCTATATTTAATTCATATGATTTCATCACTCTCAAATCATCCTGTCTTTCTTCTCAACTGTTGTTCACTCTGCATTTGGTACAATCTGTTAAGGTTGCAGGTGTAAGCACAATGCCCCCACTGCTTCAAAAGTGTTCTTATGTGAGAAAAAAATTCCACATGACTTATACCCTACTAGCATCTCCTGTCTATTGTGTTCTTCCTTTCATTCTGATTTCTAGCTCCACTACTAGTAATATTTAAGTTCTCAGAAAATGCTTTGCATTATTTCATCAGTGTGCCTTCTAAATACTGTTACCCTTCTCCAAATTAATCCATTGTTAAACAATAATTCATATATCCCTTTCATAATGATTCTCCCAAAGATTCAATACTCTACTGTAATTGACTCTTTTTGGCTGCAGTCTCTTATTCATAGCCATTAATGGAATTGTTTTTCCTATTAAGTATTTATTCATGTGGCTCTCTGGTCAAGAGTTGCCCCCTTCTGTAGACTGAAAAATGCAGGAGTTTGGGGATACACTTGAATTTTTGTTTTGTTTAGAATTTGCATACTGTTATATGTTTATAACTAAATCCAGTACTGTAAGATAAAAATAATACATTTTGCACTCAATAAAAGCAGTAAAAGCTAATTCACTGGTTGGGAATATGGTAGATAAAAACATATGGAGGCCTTAAGTGTTAAAAGACATTGGACACATTTAGCCTTCTAACATTTAATAAGGGCTTTGGACTTAGCACATAAAATGTCATATTTATTTTTACCAGTTCATGGTCTAAAGTTCTTTGAGATGCAGGAAAATATAAAAAAGCTAATTATAATAAAGACATAGGATTAGGGAGGTGGCTGGGTTGGAAGAATGCTTGCAATGCATGCATGAAGCTCTTGGTTCTAGGCCCAAAACTGCATACACTGGGAGTGGTTTCATTCCAGAGGCAGGAGGGTCAGAAATTCAAGGTTGTCCCTGAGTGTGTAGTATATTTGACGCCAACCTGGGATACATGAGATCCTGTTTTTGTTTTGTTTCAGATACTAAAAAGAAGTGGTAGTGAGTTAAAACTAATTAGGAAACAATGAAAATTATTTGCACATTTATATACTTCTGCCTTTATACTAATTCATCTACAATAAGACAGAATAAGATGAATGACTAACAAATAATATTTAAGATGAATCTGTGGATTTATTATAATTTTTATACTATCATTCAGCAAATGTCTCCCCTTCTTTGGCTACAAAAGGGCTATCAGAATCACTTGTTTTTAAAATGTTCTTTAATTTTCTGGAGTGTTGAGGTCATGTCTGTGTAGTAATGACATTCTTCATTGGTGAAGTCAGAAGTGCTATCTTGTGTCTATATCCTCATATCAAACCAAATACTCCTTAAAGGAAAGTAATAGTTCTTGATATGATATTTATGGAACTACAAAATATAGCATATGTTAGACATCTTATTCATCTTGATTTGGATCTGACAACCACTGCATGGATTGTATTGTATTTTAAAATAAGTTTGGTATTATTCTTTTGCCAAATGTGGGTTCATATGAGATGTGACATCCATTTCCACTGAAGCACTCTCTGAGAAACTGGTTCATTCTTCTTCCAGGTATAAGTGCTCTTGATAATGGTAATACCTTAACCTTTAAAAATTCTTATGAATCTTCTCAGACAATTGGTTTCATAGGAAATTGCCCTGTGGGATACTTTGCCTTGTCTAGCATTTCAGATATAATTTACAATAAGAACTCCAAGAAGCAAGTTACATGGAAATATTTGATTAGCAGAAAACATCAATCGATGCATAGCAGGTAAGATATATGAAGATTTTGTACACACATCAATGCTTTCACTCTAAACCTTCATTCATTTCCCATGTAGGTTAATATGTTCATAATTATAATTCATCTTCGGGAAGATAGGAGTACACAGAAGTGCTAATGCATGTGAATTTTAGCCACCAAATACTCACCTTTGGAGAATACACCAGGTCTGATTCTGTTTGTTGATGACCATTCTGATTTCTCCATACACATTTACTTTATGGCATAATTAATATGCCAAGAAGAGCTGGTAAGATTCCCTCTGACTCTCTTTAATTCAATTGCTAGCACTGGATAAATTAGATCAAATATCATATTTTCCTTAGTAATTTTTATGTGGAATCTATCAATTGATTGTTCACTCTATCTGTCTATCTATCTATCTATCTATCTATCTATCTATCTATATCTATTTATCATCTATCTATCTATCTATCATCATCTATCTAATTTTCTATCTGACTACTATTGTCATTTATGTTGAATGAAATTAATTTTTCTGTTTCCATTATGGTTATATCTGCTATTATAACTTTTTAGTATAATAGGAACTATTACTATAGGGAATATGTAAGATGAAACAGTTATAGTCTATCTTATTAAGAAAATTCAATTTCTGTGTTAAAATACTTTTCCACTTTTCATGCTGAAATATAATTATATTTTAATGTAATCTTATTTAATTTGATTGGTAAAATGTAGTAGAAAACAGTTTCTGATTTAAGGTCAAGAAATAACATCCAGTATCCTCTATGGAATCTACCAGAGACCCACCTCCTGGGAGAGATAAGGGGGATGATAAATTAGAGCAGGATAAATTATTATAGCAAGTTTGCTCCTTTTCATGTGATTAAAGTATGCAATGAAATCACTGTGAGTTAGAGGAAAAAGACATATAACTTGTGGAGGGAGAGCAATAAGAAGTGATCTTAAGACAGCTATAGATGGCTTACTTATAAAAAAGCAGTAATAGTTTGAGGTAATGCATTTCGCTAATTTGTTCATTTGACAAACATAAACTGAGTTCCACAATTTATCAAGATCTGATTATTCTGGGTTCTGAAAAATATTTTCAAGGAAAGAGATGTGTAAGCTCTCCTAAAGCCAACCTTTAGTTTCTGGGAGACTGGAAACAAACATGTAATGGGATCTGAAAAAATGTGTATGTTCCAGGAGAAGAGAGGGCAAGGAAGAAGATCAGGAAACAGAGACTGCTGTTTTAGAATGACAGTCAGAGATCTGAAGACAACTTGGGAGAAATGAGGAAGTGATCCACGTGGATACTCTATAGAAAAGAGTCCTCTGTAAGAGAAAGATGGAAATGAGAGTTCTGGGAAGAAACTGACTTTGGTATTTGGAGCCATAGAGAGAAAAGGTCAAGGTCGGGTGTCAGTGTGGTGTGCTAGGTACAGGTCGACAGGGCACAGGGCTCTCTGGGAGCAGGAACCTGGCCAGTCATGGCTTAAGACTGTTTTTTTGTCTTTTAGAGACAGGGTCTCCCTTTAGTCCCATCTGGCCTGGAGCTTTCTATGTAGACCAGACTGGCTTTGAACTCACAGAGATCCGCCTGCCTCTGCCTCCCGAGTGCTGGGATTGAAGGAATGGGCCACCACATTAAAGCATTAAAAACTTGTCCTAGATATGGGAGACAACAGAGAGATGGAACAGATGAGCGACAATAACCAAACAATGTTACGGAGGCACTTACTATTACAATGCTATGAAGGCACTTACTATTCGAGAGGAGCTGTCACAACTGGACAAGCAAGAAAAATTTCTAAAGATATATAAATATATGCTAATCTAAAATAGAAATAGATAAATATTAAAATACGGCAATATTGAAAGATGAAGGAAAGGATATTGAGCACAAATTCTAGTTGAATTGGATGTCGGAATTTTCAGAGATTACAATTTAGTCATCTAATGTATACCATGTAAATTAGTATGGAAAGAATATTATTAAATGTATGAAAGTATACTGTTCACATTCTGTGGACCGTAGCAAATATGCAAATTTGGCAATCAATTTATCTTATAAAAACACATCTAATTTTTCAATTAAAAGGGGCAATTAGGACATTGTTGCCTGTCCTGCGGCTTAATGGTACTCAGACTGATTTGCTACTGTGATTGTATTAAGGACTTGAAAAAATTCAGAGAGTGTTTTAAAGTGGAATTTGTGGGAGATAACCAATGTTTTGCATGTGGACCATAAGGGCAATAAAAACTTAGGAACGAAGACAGGTAACGAAACCATTTACTGAGATAAAGAAGCTAAGTGGTGATTCGTTTTTAGGGAAACTTTCAGAAACCACACTTTAATTTTTAATGATTTTATTGAGTTTCGTGCATTTCATATGATAAAATCTAAATCAAATTTAGACTTCACACCATCAGAGTCACCCTAACTCCTCCACTGGATTTCATGGGTTCTGTCTATGTTAAGTCCTTTCTGGCCAAGAATTTGTCCCCAGATGTCTACTCAGCTTATCTAGAGTCTCTTCCTAATGAAGATCTACTTTTCCCTCACTCAGGAGTATTGTCAATAGTTCCTAGGCTAGGGTTAAGATCTGCTGCCCATTTCCCTAATTCTATGCTGAGATTTTGTCTGAGTAGTCTTTGGATGTATGTGTCATGGAATGTCTGCTAAATTACTCTATTAGGCAGTGGGATATATCTGGTACATACAAAAGAGTTGAGAGAATAAAAATGAGAAATTCATCTAGAGTATTGATAGGATTCAGGTTTTAGGGTCATAACCAGGCTTGGTGGATCAGGCGTGTAATTCTACCTATTTGCAAGGCTAGAAAAAAGGAGAATCTGGGCTGAAGAGATGGCTTAGCAGTTAAGAGCGCTGACTGCTCTTGCAGAGGACCAGAGTTTGATCCCCAGCACCCACAAGGTGCTGAGAACCCTCTTTAACCCCAGTTCTAGGGGAATCTGACACCCTCTTCTAACCTCCGCAGCATTGCAAGACACGAGTGCACCAACCTACATGCAGACAGTACACTCATACACATAAAAAAATTAATTTTTTTAAAAAAGAAAGGAGAGCCGGGCGTGGGTGGCGCACACCTTTAATCCTAGCACTTGGGAGGCAGAGGCAGGACAGATCTTGTGAGTTCAAGGACAGCCTGGTCTACAGGAGTGATTCGGGACAACTGGGGCTACAGGGAGACCCTGTTCTCGAAAAGACCAAAAAAAAAAAAAAAAAAAAGAAAGGAGAATCATAAGTTCAAATCAGCCTGAACTACAAAGCAAATTCAAGGACAGACTAGGGAACTCAGTGAGCTTATCTCAAAAGAAAAAGATTATAAAGGGCTGAGGAAAAGTGTCAGATCTGGTGGTACATACCTTTAATCTCAGCATTCAGAAAAAAGAGCCTGGTATATCTCTGTGAGACAGAGGCCGGCCTTGTCTACATAGAAAATTGCAGGCTAGCTGGGGCTACAGGGACACCCTGTCTCAAAAAACAAACAAACAAACAAAAGGGACTGGGGATACAGCTCAATTTTAGAGTGACTACCTATCATGAGTGAGGCCTTTGATCCAAGGAAAGATGAGCAAGGTTAGCACAGTAACACCTTTCTTGTGTCAGTGTGAGAACCCCCTCCCCCCAAAAAAAGAAATTTCAGATATTTCCAAAGATTTCCAGATAGGAAAAGTCATTCCCTGGTTGAAAATCTTACAAATAATCAGAGGCAAGGCAAAGACCAGAAAGGCATCATAATGTAAGCCCTGAGCTGCCCCAGTATGCAAATGTTGATAAAAGGATGTACAGAAAAGCAGACTCAAGGGAGCCCACTGTGAGGAAGAGAAAATTCTGGAGCAATAAGTGAAAAGATGAGACCATTGCCTGCATTCCATAAGAATGAATAACAGGTCTCCCTACATGGTGAATTGTCTTATTGACACAATGATGAATAATATTTCTAACTCTAGTAAGAAGAAGTAGCTCTTTAAAAAGAGACTACTGCTCCTCTTCTCCAGTGTTCCCCATCTCTAGAGATATGCTAAGCAGGCTACATTACTTTAACAAAATAGCTAGATAATCAACTTCAGAGAGGAAAGTTTATTTCACAGTTTTAGAGGTTTTAGTCTATGGTCAGTTGGACCCATTACTTCTAAACCTGGTGGGTTGATTACAAAACAGGGAATACAAAGTACAAAATATCACAATCTGCTTATCTCACAGCAGCAGGAAAACCAGAGTGAGATAAGAGAGACAGAAAGAGGCGCAGAGAGAAAAGACACTCAGTGATCTAATTTCTTAATGGTTCTGACCACTTTCAATAGGGTCAGGTTGAGGACCAAGCCTCTACTACAGAGGCTTTAGAAGAACATTCTAGGTTCAAAGTCTGGCATAAAATAAAAGCCCAAATCCTTGCATCAGCCCAAGTGATCCTACATGTTTGAGCCCCCTTCCTTGTCATCCTTCTGTCCAACCGTGTGGTCCGCATGCCCTCTTCACCTATGGCTAATGCTTTTGGATTCAATAGGCATGTTTTCACTTTGCTTTTAATAAAATTTATTAAACCATTCATTGCCAGTCCAGATTCATGTGCCAGATGCTAAATATTCAGAATAGTAAAAGATGAAGAAACTTAAAGATTCAATAAAAAGTGGTAATACATAAAGATAGACCTTTGGTTTGGTTGGGTTAGGTTTAGCTTGTAAATAGAGTATAATTTAGATTTGGATTATTTACAGAAATCTACACTAATGAAGGAGAATACTAGCAGCTTTATTATCATTTTCAGAAAGATCCCTCTGGCCCTGATTTAATAAAAGCTTTTTCTGTTGGTTCATCTAAATGTTGCCCTTTGATGAGCTTTAGACATTATCAGTTAAAGGCACACAGCCCTGAGATTAATGGGCAGACTGTGAACCAGATGTCTGTTGTCAGGGCTGAAAACCCAATTAAAATGGAGGCCATGGAGGTGACAGGAAGAGAAGGGTCAGCTAGAGCAGGGTGCAGGCTGGCAGAGATCAGTCTGTGTGCTGCACGGGCAGATCTGCTAAGGGAGTTAATCCATAGATCTTTTATCAAATGCTTCAAAACTCCAGTGCCATCTGGGATTTATGGAGACACTCTCAAAAAAAAAAAAAAAGAAAAAAGAATCAGGAAGTTTTCCTGGATAATTGAGCTCAAAAAGTAAAACATAGTTTTGAAAAATTTTCATAAAGTTATAAAAGTCCAGTAGCAAATGTTAAGTTATATCTAAGCTTGTTTTTTTCCTCTCCATATTAGAACAGATATAAACTCATTGTATCTACAAAATCCAAAGACTTGTGCACTATGTTCTATCTCCTTTTTTGTGTGTGTGTTTCTTCCTGTCTTGCCAGTGAGCACTCCTGATAAATCTTTCCCAAATAGCTCTCTAATATGTCAATAGTCTGAAAAGAACTATGAGAATTTGTTATCAATTTAATGGGTACACTAAATAAAATCAAACATGCTTTGACCTGAAGGTCAAAATGTTTAGGATCTTACCCGATGTTTTCTTCCATGTTTATATTCATTCAATATATCTTTAGACTGTACCCACTCCAAGATAGGCTTTTACCTAGGCAGTGAAAGCATACACAACACACACACACACACACACACACACACACACACACACACACACAAAGGCCCTGGCCCCACTTTTGGAATAGTTTTCTAGTTATTGTTTATTGTCATGGTAAAAACACTGACCAATAAAAAAAACAAACAAACAAACAAACAACAACAAAAAAAAAAACACTGACCAAAACCATCTTGGGTAGGAAAGGGTTTATTTGGTTTATAGCTCACAGTTCATCATCAAGGGAAGCAAGGCAGGAACTCAGGGCAGGAATTTGGAGCACAGACTATAGAGGTTTGCTGCCTACTGGCTTACTCCTCTGGCTTGTGACATTGTGGTTTCTATACAACACTGGATCACTTGCCCAGGTGCAGAACTGCCCACAGTGGGCTGAACCCTCCTATATCACTCAACCACCAAGAAAATGCCACAGGCCACAACACAATCCAATGGAGGAAATTTCTTCAGCTGAACTTCCCATTTCCCAAGTGTGCCAAATAGATTACGAGAGGTGTCCAGCACAAGGAGTTAACATTTCAATAGAAGGAATGTTGTGATAGTTGGTTTTAATGGCAGCTTGTCACAAATTAGAATCATCTGAGTCAAGAGTCTCAACTGAAGCATTGCCCTGACTGCTTAAATGATGTGTGAGAAAATTTAACTCAAATGAAGCAGCACCTTCTGGTAGCAGCCCAGATTTAAAAAAAAAAAAAAAAAAAAAAAAGAGCATGGCAGAAGGAAGACCATTTCCCATTACTCTCACTGCTGAATTAATTTATCCCACTTTTCTTGCCTCTCCTCATCCCTTTGCTGACACTGGAGCCAGTATTTCCAGGCTTCTTTCATTGACTGGGGACCCATGTCTTCTCGGGAACTACCTGGTGAGGTCTTGGCTTCTGCAGTGTAAGACAGCCACTGTGGGGACACATCCTTCTACTGAGGATACTTAGCTTCCTTGGAGAGGGCTCATGCTTGGTAAATAAGGAGTATGTAAAGGATGTAGGCTTGCTGCAGTGTGAAAAAATAGATACATAGGATGCCGGGTGTGGTGGCGCACGCCTTTAATCCTAGCACTTGGGAGGCAGAGACAAGCGGTTCTTTGTGAGTTCAAGGCCAGCCTGGTCTACAAGGTGAGTTCCAGGACAGCTGGGGCTACAGGGAGACCCTGTCTCCAAAAGACAAAAAAAAAAAAAAAAATAGATACATAGGCCGTGGTTTACTTAGAGATGTGATTGGAATCCTGAGCCATAGGTCCCTATGGGGTATTACTAGGCCTATTGGCACTGATGAGACAGAGAAAGTCACTTGTGAGTTTTAATAAAATATTTAGTGCAAACTGGGCATGGTGGCTCAGGCCTTTAATCCAAGCACTAAGGAGGCAGAGAGCAGATGATTGTTGAGTTCAAGTGCAGCTAGGACTAAGCCCTGTCTCAAACAGATCAAAATAAATAATAAATAAATAAATAAATAAATAAATAAATAAATAAATAAAATATTGGCATGACATGACTTGCATTGAAGAAGGCTTCTTCCACTAGTGTGTTTAGGTAGACTATAGAAGAGAAATCATGAGATCATTTTAAAGTTAGGATTCTATCAAAGAAATAGTTGAAACTATGAAGTAAAAGGTCTGTGCCCTGCTTCTAGCATATTCTTAGGTATATGAAGGGATAGCCAGTATTTCTAACGTAACAGTCAGCCAGGAAATCACTCCAAGAGGGAAGATTCTCTCTTGAGGATAGTGATCAGGGGGGCTCAAAGGGAACAGCGAGTCAAATGCTGCTGGAATCAAATGAGACTTAGACTTGTCCCTGGATTAACAAGAGTTA
The DNA here is from genome assembly GCA_009823505.1 of Rhizomys pruinosus. Lineage (NCBI taxonomy): Eukaryota > Metazoa > Chordata > Mammalia > Rodentia > Spalacidae > Rhizomys > Rhizomys pruinosus. The sequence goes on from VZQC01007311.1 coordinate 1,548,518, forward strand.
ACTGGTGATCTTGAACAATATCATCAGTCAACTAGTGAAAGCTGATGAAAGGGAGAAAAAGAAGAAGCCCGGAGGTTCCTTCAGGAGATTTAAAATCGATTCTTGTTTGAGACTCATTCATGCATATAAGGAGTTCTGATCAAATCAAATCCCCCCTCCCAGCTCCACATTTCCCTCACCACTTTCCTCCCCCAACCTCAGTGCTCTTTTTCAAACCCAATGAGTCCAGTTAAGGCTGTCAGTATGTGCACGGGTGTAGGGCCAGCCAATGGAGCATGGACAGCCTAGTAAGTGTCACATCCTTGAAGAAAAATTAACATAGAAACTATTCTCAGGAGTTTTGTCATTAAAAATATACAAGCTGTGAGTATCATGGTGCTTGCCTGTAATCCCATGTACTGGGCTAAGCAGAAGGATCCTAATAGTCAAGTTCATAGCCTGAAAAAAAAAAAATGAAATAAGTAAATGATAAATAAATGAAAATATGTTTTTTTATTTCATTTTTTATTGATCCTTTGTGTACTTCATACATCATTTCCAATTCAGTCAGGCATATTTCCTTTCCCTTTCCCCCACCCCACCCGCCCCATCCACAGATCATGCATTCTCCATAACTGTCTGCATCTTTCTCTCAGTTTTTTTGTGTCCATTTTTAACAGTAAGTAATAATTTATGAGTACAAGCATCCTAGTTTAAAACCAATTTGCAAGCAGTTGTGCTCCAGATACATATGTTTTTTATACACATATGTAATTTAAACAATGAATAACAAATAAAGAATAAAACATAGGCAAATTTTTATATGAAGGATGATAGTATAAAAAAAATACCCTGTCATGAGAGGAGTTTCAGCACACTTCAATGTTGAGGAGAAGGACCTGATTAAGCTAAATACTTGATGCAGGGAAGAAGTGGCTTTGTGAAAGAGAATCCATAAGCTTCTAGTCTAACAAAAGAAGGAACAGGGAGAGTTTGTAAGGATTTTCAAGTAAACATAGTATAAGGATAGACTGTAAAATGTACATGGAGTCTCTGAAGATGTTCTTAGTATACTTTGTAAATTTTTAGGGAAATACTAAGACTCCAGTATGAGGGTGGATTCAAATATGTGGTTAGATAATAAAGAAAATGTAAAAATTATCTAAAGGAGTAAAAGGTTACTAGACAAGGCAAAATAAAGAGATAGAGAATAATTATATGAAAACGAGTTCACTGAGGAAATGGGCACTGTCACTGCTGCCAGCAATACTTATCGTGTCACAATGAATGTAATTGGTTGAAATAATATGAATGAGGGGGCTGGAGAGATGGCCTAGCGTTAGAAGCACTGACTGCTCTTGCAGAGGACCCGGGTGTCGATCCCCAGCACCCAATGGCGGCTGAGAACGTCTGTAACTCCCCAATCCAGGAAAACTCCAGTTCCAGGGGATCCGCACCCTCTTCTGACCTCCGCGGCATTGCACGACACGGGTGCACAGACCTACATGCAGACAGTACATCATACACATACAAAAATAAATAAAAAATTAAAAAAAAAAGAAATAATATGAATGAAGCAGAGGTCAGTGGGTAAAAGGGTATTTGAAAATGTACCTACATAATTACTGAAAACATTCAAACAGTTATGACAGAGGAGCTGTGGTGAAGGAATTAGAAAGTGCAATCTGCATGAAATCAGAAAAATCAACAGGAGGTCTGCTCTCCCATGAGCAGGAAAATAAGATGCCCTGAGCTTCCCACATGGACTTTGAAAGGGTTGATGGCAGTGTAAGAAATGGGGTGATCAAGTGTATTGATGCCACTTCCACCAGTTAGAGCAAGGGATAAGGAAGACAAAATAACCACTGCCTCAGAGGGCCATAAGGGGAGCTTGGTCCTTGAAGAAGAGACAGCTGTCAGAAATGATTGAGCATTTGCAGAAGCAATGGAAGATCCAAAAATGTTTTGAGAAAATAAACTGTAAATATCAGAATGAAATGGTTTTGTCCTAAAATACCTAAATATGCAGGTGACACAGAAGAATATTCCTATTTGTTGTGAAAACTCATAGATTGAGGAATTTATTCATGGTCTGATGTAAATGGCCCTCAGGTGGTGAAGGCAGAGCAGCCCATGGTAATAAGTAAGAGTATGAGGGACAGTAGAGAAGGGAGAGGACAGACACAGGCAGGACCATCTGACACATCTCAGATGCTTCTTTCTATGGCAAAGGTCACACTCCATGCTGAATATGCTTTGTTGCATTGTAACTGATAATGTTTAGAATATTTGAAGCCCTCACTGATCATGCTGTTGAGAAAGTAGGAGTCACCACATAACAAGCTTCGAAGCAGTATTTGATTTTAGTAATTTATTCTTCACTCGCGCTGGTGAAGGCATAGGGTTTTTTTTTGGGGGGGGTACAACAATATCTGGACAAGTGAAATTTCTGGGTCTCCTCCTTAGTTCTCATTTCCAGCTGCTCTATCACATGCTTTAACTTCATCCTCCATTCATAGATCTTGCTTTATTTGACTCTGAAAACATACTTATTTTCCAACAATTTCTCAGTGAAGGTTTGAGTTTCCTGTCCACTTCCACTTCTGTGTTGGGGTTTGTCTGGCTTGAGCTTGTGTAGGATAACTGCTAGGAAGGAGAGTGTCAGTGTTCTTTAAGGATGTGACTCAGGTTAGGTTAACCAAGCTCCGGTGGATGGGACAATAACGAAGGACACTTGAAGACACAAGTTTGACTGGATAGGCATATATGTTATAGAGCACATGATATTAGGCTGGATTGTTTTAGGGGGTGCAATAAGCGAGGAGATCTAAATTTGGTCAAATTGTTTAAAATTCACAAAAAAAATAATAAAAATTAAACTTAAAAAGGTACTTGTATAATTTTCTTTTTGTAAAGCAGTTTTGCATGGCATATGACAGCAGCCCCACAAAGATGACTAAGGATAGAGTGTTGCTGGATAAAACGCCAAGGAGTCCAGAGGTGGGAATCCAAGTAATGTTTCAGATCTCCCTTAAAAAAGGCTTGCTTTTATTTTCTTATTCTGTCAGTAATTAATTATAGCTCTGATAAGCATCTTAGCAATTATGCACACATGACACAGTCGAGGCTTATCTCTTAGCAGGCATATGCAGTCTATTGCCTATTATCTATGAGCATATTTCACCCTGACAAAGGCATTTTGTATTGTCTTTTGAAAAATTTTTTGCAAACTTCTTACACTATATTTTGATTGCATTTAAAAAAACCTCCTGCCTCTGTGTCCCCTACTGCTCCCCACTGAATTTCATGTACTCTATTATGTGTTGCATGGGGAGGGGGGGCGGACAAATGTGTGTGTATTAAAACCTCTGGAGTGAAACTTGTGTCCTCAAGTGACCTTTAATGTGGGACTATCCACTGGAGCCTGGGTTAATCTACTAAGTGTCTCACACTTAAAGGAGATGGATTCTCCCCCTTGCAGTTTCCAGTTACCAATACTTCCTCAAGTAAGGCTGGGGTTTCTTATCCACCTCTGCACATCTGTGCTTGGATTTTGTCTGACTTAATTTTAAGTGGGGCTTGTTTATGCTATCACCATTTTACCATTGCTGTCAGTACACGTGAATAACTGCCTGCCTGTCTGGAAATTCTGTTTTCCTGTGACTATGCACCAATTCTGGCTTGTACAATCTTTCTGCTTCCTCCTCCACAATGATCCCTTAAGCTTAGAGGCAGAGGTTTGAAGTAAATGTTGTATTCTGACATAGGAACTCTGTAACTTCTTGTTCTCTGCATGTTGGGCAATTGTGGGTCTCTGTGTTAAACACCATCTGCTGCATAAGGACCTTTCTCTGCTTAGAGTTGAGAGATGCTTTAACAGTGCTGTTACCAAAATAGAAATTTAATCAACTATCTTATACAGCTGTGAATCCTGCATCTACAACTGGCCTATACATTTAAATGATATGAGACAATTATAATAAATTGAATTTGTGGTCCCTAATTGAATTCCCAAAGAGAGAAAAAAAATAGCTAAAAGTTTTAAAAAACATTTTTGCTGTGAAAATAATATCTGGCTAAGGAGCATAATGTCCTTGTTTCGGTTAGTTAACTAAAATATTTATGGAAGAAATTCTACATATATGCACTGTATTTAAAGTATTGCAGGAAAAAACAATGAACAAATTTAGAAACTATATCCAATTTACAATCTTGGCCAGATTATAAACATATGACTGATATTCTCTCTTCTTTTAAACATGATTGAAATTTATTAGAGTATTAATTTAAAAATGAAACTAGACATAAATGACACCAGTATGACAACATAAATGACACATGAGGCCCATTAGATGATGTCATGTTTGTGTAATTAAAGCAATTCTAGAGTTATCTATGTTATGTATTTTAGATGCACTTAATCACAGTTTCCTATTCACAAAACTTTGTACTTCAGGTTCAATCTTTGATGTTGTTGTTAGCAATCTAACCTTTCAAGAATTCAATCCAAATACCCTTACAAAGGATTTCACACTGATAGATATATTTGAACTTGCTTCAATTTCAGTATTACTGGAACCTACTTAAAAGGCTTTTTCTTCAAACTTCCATTTTCTTTTGCTCTGTAGAAAATCAATATGAAGTTAAGAAGTTACTGTTAGCTCGAATTACAAGAGGTTAACTCTTCCCCATCTACAGATAAATCTATTTTATAATGATGTTAAGTAGACTTATAACTTCGAATGGAGGATTTTTAAAAGATTACTTTTTATCTGAACCTTTTTATTACATGAATTCTTTTTCATCTTTAAAACACTTGAATATTTCCTTTAACAAATATGTCCAACAAAACATGATTGAATAGAAAATGTAAGTACAAAAATAAGAAAGACAAATAAGAAAAGTTCAGGAACATGAAGATTAATGTCCACTGTGCTTTCAAAGGTCCAATGTGAAATATTATTGAACAGAATGTGAGACAATTACTGTGATATCTGTGTTTTCAGACAGTAATCCACTTATGGTCTGTAAATGGCATGAATGCTAATTATTTGGTTGCTGTCTTAAATTTTTTAATTTTATTTATTATTTTTTAGGTGTATGAGTATACTGTCTGCATGTAGGTTGGTGCACCAGTGTTGTGCAATGCCGTGGAGGTCAGAAGAGAGCTTCGGATTCCCCTGGAACTGGAGTCAAAGATGGTTCTTAGCTGACATGTGGTGCTCAGAATCGAACCCGGGTCCTCTGCAAGAGCGTTCAGTGCTCTTAAGTGCTGAGCCATCTCTTCAGCCCCAGTTGCTGTCTTAAAATGCATGCCCACTTGGGGCTTTATTACTCTGACAATCTAGTTGTTTCTATTTGTGGGCCTTCTGTTCAATGCTGATTTTAAATATAATTTTGGAGATACTCTTGAAAGTTCAATAGTGAATATGATACACACTGGGTTTTCTGTTACAAAAATAATACAAAGATTTTATGCAGATCAGTAGCTCAGTTTGAAATAAAGAAACACGATGGTTTTAAACCTACTGTTAAGCTATCTGATAACTTAGACCACTTCGACTCAGTTGGAACCAATTCAGACTCACCAAATAAGTGCCATTGATTGATTTGTTTATTTACAGATCCACACAGTTCCCCTGAAATTTCAATGATCTTGATTGCACCCACTGAGTTTTACCTGGTTGTCTGTTATGGAGAGGTCTCACATACGTGCCACTTGTTCTTTTCAGCAAGTGGCGAATTTCAATTTACTCCTTCTCTACAAGAAAGTATAAAATTGTTTTCTTTGCACCTGTGTACATGGGATCAGAAAAGAAATCCTGACGTTTATAAACCCCACTTTCAAAGTTACGTTTTAATTTTCTTCGATCATTCATTCTGAATTTGTATTCTTTGTGTAACTTAAATATAACAATCAGCATTGCATGCATAAATTGATATAGATTATTGTATGCTAACAATGCATATGTACTGGAAAGCTTTCCATGCTAGGGAATGGCATCCGTGCAAGGCATCCTTATGTGTGGTGCTATGGTTGTGCAGCATACTGTTTTCCCCCAAATATCAGATGATACATTTCGTTAAAATAATTTTTCTTCTTTATTATAACATATTTTCCACATAGAATCTTACAATTGGAGCCTGGAGAGATGACTAAGTGTTTGTGAACAAGGGTGAGGCCCTGAGTTCATATCCTCAATACCTACTTAAAAAGATCCTACTGTGAGGGTAAGTGCTTGTAATGTTGATGCTGGTAGGCAAAGACGGAGAATCCTGGGCCTGTGGTCCAGCCAAAAGGCAAGCCTCCAGATCAGTGACAGACACTCTCTCTCTCTCAAAACAAACAAACAAACAAACAAAAACAAACAAACAAACAAACAAAAACAAAACAAACAAACAAACAAAAACAAAACAAACAAACAAACAAACAAAAAACATGGAGAGCAGTGGAAGAAGACACTGTGCTGAGCTTCTGCCTTTTTTCCTTGGCACATACTCCTCTGCTCCCATGTGCACAGAAACGTAAGATATAAAGAACTGATTATACTTTTTGTCTGGTTTAGACTTAGCAAAATTACACTGAGAAAAATCATAGATCTACACATCAAAGAAACATTTTTTATGAAATGATAACATGTTAAATATAATTTGTATCTTTAGTTTGTCAAACAGTATATGTCTACAAAGTAATAAAAACACAGCTGCCCAAAGAAAATTAGTGGTGTTACAGAAATATTGGAGTAAGTTCAAAAATTGGAAGAAATGATGCTAGAAAATTTTACAGACCAAGTGTTATATAAATGTAAATCTATGTTTGGACTAGCAAGAGAATATACAAACTTTGTCTTTATATAAAAGGATACATCTGGAGAAAGCATGTAACTTTAAACAAAAGTTCTCTATGAGGTCAAGATTATATTGAACGTACTCAGAAACACACTAAAATGTCTCAGAATTTTAATTATGATTAAAAATTTAAAATAAAGGCAATAAGAATAAGTTATATGAAAAGAATCATGTACCTGATAGTAGCCTCAGGTTTTATGAAAATTTAAAAATATATAATTCATACAATGACATTAGTTGTAATTAATACTAATTGGTTGACATATCTAAAGACAGGTGTGGTAACTGATGAGACCCTCATAGAAACAAAGAGCTAAGATGCAAAATGCTTGCTAGCCTTGACTTGTCAAAAGACAAGGAACCGAAATGATGTCCAGTTAAAAGATATTCACTACCTCAAGGGAATATATTTGCTTTTCTGTGAAAGATAAAATAACCTAGTACCTCCAAAAATATCATTGTGCTGGTTGGTAATTGGCTTTAATTTATACAATACAGTAGATAAATATATTTAGCTTGCTTTGCATATATTTCATGTGAAAAATAATTATGGTATTCTGATTTACATAGTAATTCTCAATTGAGATGCATTATCATAAATGCATTTGTAAGAGCAAACTTTGGTGTTGAAACTTTGAATCTTGAGGGCTGGACTTTGAACTCTGGTTTCAGACTTTCTTCAATGGCTTATAATAACAATGGATTCTCTCTTGAGGATGTTTCTCTCTCTACACAGCGAAGTAAGAAGACATTCTGTACCTAGAGCTGGAGACTCATTCTTTTTTACATTCCAGCTTATGTGACTGAACTTTATTTATTTACTAGTGTATGTAATAGTTTGTCAAGAGATCTCTAGTTAGGAAAATTTGCTCAATTTGAAATTTCTCTCTTAATGAAATCTTACATTGTAATGGTTTTAGGTTATTTTATTTTTTTTATTTGGGTTTTGCTACAGATGATGACATCTCTTGTATAACTAACTTTTGTGAAGACATTGATATGGCTACTCATAATTTCTAAATATAATTTAACCAAAAGTAGTTCCTTTCTAGGCTCTCCAGGCTGAAATTTATGTGTATTTGTTATGCACTAAAGCCAGATCATTTCACTTCATTCTTTTTTTTTTTAAATTAAATTAAATTTTATTTTTGTCCTTTTGATACTGGCTCTCCCTGTAGCCCCAGCTGTCCTGGGACTCACTTTGTAGACCAGTCTGTCCTTGAATTCATAGAGCTCTGCCTGCCTCTGCTTCCTAAATGCTGGGATTAAAGGCGTGCACCACCTCACCTGGCTCACCTCACTCTTAGATATTTCTTAAAACTTGATGAGCAAATTATGCTTTAGCATTATTTATATTTTAGCCCAGGTTTACTTTGTAAATAAATTATTTAATACAAATAAAATATATTTATGCATATGGAACAGAAATCTATTCTGATATTAAGATACTAAGTGAAGATGTGAAATGTGAACTTAATCATTTATTCCTTGCTTCTTATATATCCATTAGTATTTATAGAATGTTTTATAAGTTCCAATATTTTTAATATTTTATTTATTACTTTTATTATATGTGTATGAGTGCATTGTCTGTATGTAACTGCACCTGTGTCTTGCAATGCCTGGATCTGGAGTTATGGACAGTTGTTAGCTGCCATGTGGGAGCTGGTAATGGAATCCAAGTCCTCTGTAAGAGCCTCTACTTCTCTTAGATCCACCAGGCACTGTATTATTTGGTGTTGTTACAATGCTGAGGAAAATAATAAATTGTCTCATATATCATGGCCTTAGGAGTCCAGAGAAGAAAATAAACTTTATTGAATCAATAACATTAAGTATGATAAAATTCCTATACAAAATTAAAGGAATCAGTGTTATTGAAACAATATGATCAGTGACTGAGCACTGAATGTTCTGGACATAGAACTGTAAATAGTTTTCTAAACATGAAAGAAATGAAAAAGAAAGGCTACAAGGCCAAAGCATATTGAATCTGTTTATTCATTCACATATCTTTGATGGACTGACCAGATTGTAGGCTCAAGAGAACTGTTACATTCAAAACCTAAGTTTCCAGCTGCCAATAGCCTGTCAGGAATCCAGATGGTGCTTCTGGAAGAACATAGTCCCAGCAACTTGGCATCATTCAATCCCAACATAACCAAAAAGAGCTTCATTAATTGAGTGAATTGTACTATGCAAATAGCAGTGATGTATTTAATTATTTTGTGAAAACAATATACAGTATGGATATATGTATTTAAGGTGAATTATCTTTCTTAGAATGTAGTGAAACAATATTGAATTGGGATCACTACTTTCTTGATACTTAGGAATGCCATATGAAAAATTACAACTTATATTAATTACTATGGTGCCAAATTCAAGCTTCTTTTAGAGTTGATTACTATTAGGAAATAATTTTTTTTCAAGGAGGCAGTCCAAAGTCCAACTCTAGCAATGTGAGAAGCAAAGAGCAATCAGTTAATTTGAGGTTAACATATGCTTAGCCCTATAGTGATCCTGTTCCAACACTGCATATTAAATTCTCTGCTCTTTTCAAAATGCCTGGCACACTTAATATATTTGTAACTTCTTCCTGTACTCATGTTTGGGATGTGTTTGATGATCCTAAGTATTCCTGGAATCTCTAGCTGGCTTCTTGTAGTGTTTTAATTACTTTGTATGAGTGATTTTACTGAAGGATTTTACAGATCTGAAACTCTATATTCACATCCACTATAACACATACTTATTCTTTTGCTTCTGAGGCTCTGGGATTGGTTGCAATTTGAATAATGTTTGTTAATCAATTATCTGTTTAAAACAATTCATATATATATCAAATTGCAACCAATCCCAGAGCCTCAGAAGCAAAAGAAGAATTATGTGTTATAGTGGATGTGAATATAGAGTTTCAGATCTGTAAAATCCTTCAGTAAAATCACTCATACAAAGTAATTAAAACACTACAAGAAGCCAGCTAGAGATTCCAGGAATACTTAGGATCATCAAACACATCCCAAACATGAGTACAGGAAGAAGTTACAAATATATTAAGTGTGCCAGGCATTTTGAAAAGAGCAGAGAATTTAATATGCAGTGTTGGAACAGGATCACTATAGGGCTAAGCATATGTTAACCTCAAATTAACTGATTGCTCTTTGCTTCTCACATTGCTAGAGTTGGACTTTGGACTGCCTCCTTGAAAAAAAATTATTTCCTAATAGTAATCAACTCTAAAAGAAGCTTGAATTTGGCACCATAGTAATTAATATAAGTTGTAATTTTTCATATGGCATTCCTAAGTATCAAGAAAGTAGTGATCCCAATTCAATATTGTTTCACTACATTCTAAGAAAGATAATTCACCTTAAATACATATATCCATACTGTATATTGTTTTCACAAAATAATTAAATACATCACTGCTATTTGCATAGTACAATTCACTCAATTAATGAAGCTCTTTTTGGTTATGTTGGGATTGAATGATGCCAAGTTGCTGGGACTATGTTCTTCCAGAAGCACCATCTGGATTCCTGACAGGCTATTGGCAGCTGGAAACTTAGGTTTTGAATGTAACAGTTCTCTTGAGCCTACAATCTGGTCAGTCCATCAAAGATATGTGAATGAATAAACAGATTCAATATGCTTTGGCCTTGTAGCCTTTCTTTTTCATTTCTTTCATGTTTAGAAAACTATTTACAGTTCTATGTCCAGAACATTCAGTGCTCNGGGCCCCCTGAGCTTTTGTCCAAAGCAGTTGGGCATAATGCATATTGGAAACAACGACAACAACAACAACGGAAAGGACTGCATCAAAGAACTGACTGAAACAGTGAACTTCTGCTCAAAATAGTCAACTTCCTCATGGAGAATATTGAGAAAGACTAAGAGATGAAAAGCATGTTTGGCAGAATGCATGAGCTCTGGCGGGGTGGGGGAATGGGCGGGAACACGGGTCTAGCTCTGTTAAAAAAAATAATAAATTTATGTGAAAAAAAAAGCCATTACCAAAATGTGATGAACCCTCCCCTTACAGGAGACCTTAGGAGAGCACTATGTAACAGAGATTATTGTGAGAATGTGTCACCAGTAACGTTTCAGTGCTCCAGGGAAACACATTCTGTAGAGGTTTATTGAAGTGAATTTCTACAACCCTCAAGGGAGGTGAGAAAGGGGAATGTAAAAGAAACAGGAAAATGCAAGGATGAGGGGAGATATCTTTGACCAGTCTCGATGAAAGAGTAGTCTGTCCCACAGGGAGCTTTAAAGCCTAGAGGGTCTTTCAGCATTGTCTGGAATTGTGGCCCAGGCCCAGATATACATAACTATAATCAAAAAGCAAAGGGATGTGATTATAAAGTTTTCCAAACAGCTACTGAAGCCTTTCTGGTAGCACAAGTCCTTCATTCTGAAAAAGGGAGCTGATGGGTACATTCCCAAGTATTTCTTGGCCAATATTCTATAAAGTTACACCAGGCGTAAGAGTACCACTTATTGATTGAAAACAGAATAATGCTTGGAATATGAGGAAAAGTTCATACAGTGAAGTTTAACATGCATATTACTCATTCAATTTTTTATTTATGTGTATGAGTGTTTTGCATATATATATACTGCATGCATGCTGAGCCCACAGAGGCCATGAGGCATCAGATTCTTTGAAATTGGAGTTAAGCAGACAGTTGGTAGCCACCATGTGATCGGGAATTCAGCCTTGGTCCTCTGCAGGAACAGCCAATGCTCTTAACCTCTGAACCATCTGTCCAGCCCCATCATCAATCATTCCAAAGACAGTGTTTGATGATTACCTCCACATGTAATTATTACACACAGTTGCACAAATATACACACACAACTTGGAATTCTTTTTCAGCAAGTTTGGAGATATTTGCTGCATGCTGTGGCTGCACATTTCTGGAAGATATTTAAGAGAAAATGAAGTAACTACTGATGACCTTAACATGATTAGTAAGTATTCCCCAAAACTTAATGAGCAAATGCCTAAGTGATATGTTGGAGAGTAGTGCATTGTATCAGGTATGTTTATATTTGCCTTTGCAGTACAATTTTCTGTATCCAAAATTCTTTTCCTATTAGCAATTATTTTTGCACCAGGAAGGTGAAGATTATTTTTATTAGAATTTTTAATGTGTTACATACATGCTTTTTTGATCAGTCTTAATCTCCATTATACTTGCTTCTCCATTGACACTGTCCTTCACTCCACCCCGGGAGTTCACACCTTCTGTATTTTGCGCTAGAGTCTACTGTGCCAAATTACTCTTCCCACTCACTCCTCAGTGCCAGCTTCTTCTCTGAACTCTAGTTAGCTTGTCTGGAGTTTCACCTCTAAGGAAAGCCAGGTCTTCCTCACCTGGTGACCATCTGCTGCCGTTTCCTCAGCTGAGGTTGGGCTCTGCTCCCCATTTCTACAGTTCTGTGCTGGACATTTTGTTCAGCTTTGGCCATTCAGGCCCTTGTGGTTTCATGGTCTCCTGTTGCATGGAAGAGCTTCCTTAATGAGGGTTAAGGGGTAGTTAATGCCTTTTTAGGTCCTTGTTAACATGACACTTAGGTCTTGTTTGTAGAGGTAGCATTGTAGATGTGTCACCTAGGCATGAGCCATTGACAGACCATGTCTGTGTGTGTCCAACTGTGGGACTCTGTACTTTTCTTATCTGGAGCAAAATAAGCTTATTTTCTGAGTGGTGTCTGGGATATTTTTCTGTAAATATAAGAACACTTATTTTGTAGTTAGCAAAATGTTACCTTAGCCTTGGGATGTGTCTACCTTGTGGAGTTGCCTAAGACCTATGAATTCTTAGCATTTTACAAAGAATTAAATGAGGGGCTGGAGAGAAGGCCTAGCGGTTAAGAGCACCGACTGCTCTTGCAGAGGGCTAGGGTTCGATCCCCAGCACCCACATGGCGGCTGAGAACCGTCTGTAACTCCAGTTCCAGGAGAACTACAGTTCCAGGGGAATCCGAGACCCTCTTCTGACCTCCACGGCATTGCACGACACGGGTGCACAGACCTACATGCGGACAGTACATTCATACACATACAAAAATAAATAAAATTTAAAACAAACAAACAAACAAAAAGAACCCAAAGACTTAAATGAAAGACATTCTGGATTGCTCATCCTGACCTTGAAAATTTGTATTTTGAATTATATTTTAAAATATACTGCAACTACGTGTGCCAGAGTGATTATCACAGTTTTAGCATAAAACATTATAGTTTTAACTTTGAATCTTCTGCACATTTATATATCCCTCTATTATACATGTTTTCTTTTTCAGAAAAAAATTAGTTTTGAAAATGATGTTTATATAGCAAAATAGAAATTCTGTGGTATAGCTATAGAATTCAATTTTATAACTGACATATAATCTGCTCTGATAATTTTATAACATGGCACAACAATCTTTCAATCAGATACTTAAACCAGCATGGGTCACAATTAGTTCCAATTTAATGAATATTATATTTTTAAACGTGACCTTGAATGAGTGAGAAGTGAGCTCAGCTGGGACTACAATTTCCATGAAGTTTGGCCAACAAACATTAAACAGATGGCAACAACTTTCACTCAGTCCAAATCTGGAACAGAATTCAAATAGTGACTTTAAGGTAAGAATATCTTTGCTTAAGGTATTTAATACCTATTGCTTACTAGACATGTGTTCAAGACTGCATTTTATTTATGGAGAAATATAATGAATTTTTATAATTAAAATGGCTTTTTATTAAATATATGTATACTTGCTAAAATTCTTTAATTTTCAAAGTCTATGAAAAATTAAGAACTAACTGATATTTAGAATATGAACATATGCACATTTAATATTGTTTCTTTGCTTGCTTTGAGATAGTCTTACTATGTAGCCTTGGCTGACCTGGAACTAATTGTGCAGAACAGATTGGTCTCAAACTCACAAGAGATCCACTTACCTCTGGGTCCCAAGTGCTGAGATTAAATGCATGCATCTCCATGCCCAGCCAAACATATATATGTTTGAAATTTTAATTTTGACATTTTTAAAGACTTTCTTATTTATTTATTTATTTGTTTATTTATTTTTTATGTGTATGAATGTACTGTCTGCATGTAGGTTTGTGCACCCGTGTCGTACAATGCCACAGAGGTCAGAAGAAGGTGTCGGATTCCCCTGGAACTGGAGTTAAAGACGGTTCTCAGCCGCCATGCGGGTGTTGAGGATGGAACCTGGGTCCTCTGCAAGAGCAGTTGCCACTCTTAACTGCTAGGCCATATCTCCAGCCCCTTTTGATGACAGTTTTATATTAACAATGGGTATGAAAGGTATATAATTTTGGCATAGGTGGAATGTTGCTAGCTCTAGCCTTCAGTATAATTATGTGGCTATTTAATTGAGGACTTTGAATGTTATATTTATGTTGACTAGGGCATTATCTTTCTATTTATTGCCTAAAATTACTGGTTCAATGTTTATTTAATGGTAGAATCAACCAATGTTTGCCAAATAAATGAAAGTGTCCATTGAGTTTCATTTATTAAACCTTTCATTATAAAAATTCTTTATAGCCTTTTAAGAAACTAAAATGCACCAATTAACTTATTTTTATGAGTATGCGATTATATGTGCCCTCCAAAAATGCCATTTACTCTTGATAAAAATGCACCCATGTCTTCTTGAATTACTTGTATTTGGAATTTATGTAACTTTTGGCTCAAATAAGATGACTTTTCCTGGGTTTAAATACATTTTGAAAACAGGTTTCTCTTTGTATCCTTCAAAGGTATTGTAGTTCTTTTATATTAACAAAGTTGTGTTGTATGTGAAAGGACATAACATAAAGTCATTGACAATGTTCTCCATAATTCTTTCTAAAATGCACTAAATGATATTCTATCTGCATCATTAGGTTACCATACAACAATGTCCTTTGAGAATATGGTTTTGCTATAATTTCTAGTTGTAATTACTTCTCACAAAAAAACTGTATGATGGGCTTATTGAAATGACTTGATGTGTGAAGGTTGAGAAGACAATGTGGTTGCTGTAAATAACTACAGTTTGATGGTGCAGCATGTTTATTTCACAGACGCTCCTCCTTACATAGCGCTATAATTTTTAGTTTTTTTAATCTATCAAATTTATGGTTTTTCTATAAATGTTTAAAGTTGGAGAATTTCTGTAACTCACAGTATTTCCATCTTGACATTTATGATATTATGTGGTCAGATAATTCTTTGCTCTAGGAACTGAACTTTTCATGGTAAAATATGTAGTAACATCTCTTCACACAGCATGATAAAAACTACTAGCATAACCTACCTAGGTTGTGAAAATAGCAAACAACTGTCGACATGGTTACTTGTACTGCAGGGGGAAAATCATCCCTGACTGAAAATCCCCATGTAATGCAAGTCTTTCTTTTTTTTGCATATGTGAACATGTATTTGGGAGAATTTTCAGGGCATTGTTAGTGTTACTACCAGGGTGGTTCAAAATGGAAAATGATGTGCTCAGAATGGCATCAGGGAACAAGGAAAGCTACCCAGAGGGTTTAGTTGAAATAAAATTAGCCTGGCTACTCTAAACATTAACATATCTGCACATCCCCAGTCACTGTCTATAGAAGAACAATATAATAAGAAAGCTGATTTCCCCATTTTGAGGGTGTGGTTTGTTGTCACTTTTTCACTTGGGAAGACAGTTGAGGGAAACTCTGTCAGAACCTTAAGAAGCTCCTGCATACATGTTGTGACAGAGTCCCAGTATTTTAGATTGAAGTTGAAATAAATAAATGGCTTGACCAGTCACCTACCATGGGACATAAGCATGAAGGTCATACATAGATATTCTTTGAAGATTTTAGACTAATAATTGTGTGTGTGTTCATTGTTTTTGTGAGAATACAAAAAAATACATGAATATATACTTTGAGTGGCATTTTCTGAAACTGCTAATACAAAAATACGTGGTTTGTAGCCTTTTGAAGCATCTAATATTTGAGAAGCAATTTTCTTTTTCTTTTTTTTTTGTCTTTTCGAGACAAGGTCTCTCTGTAGCCCCAGCTGTCCTGGAACTTACTCTGTAGACCAGGCTGGCCTTAAACTCACAAAGATCTGCATGGCCCGGCGAGAAGCAATTTTCTACATCAAAACGTTTTAGGTATGTGTATCTCTTTGGTACTGACCTAACAGCTTCGTCCCTCCTGGCTAGCTTTCAGAGTGCTGGAAGGTGCTGTGTACACTACCAGGAGCAAAATAATCATCAGTCTTACCAAGCTGTGAACTTGGTGAACTACAATAAGTACTGGCCTCGCCAGATATGCCCTCTGGTGCAATAATGGCTCAAATGGGATTTGTTATGGGAATAACAAATCATTTTTTGACAGGTCACAAGACAGAACTCATGCCCATTATGGATAACTGGCCCAAAGCCCGTGACTGGCTAGATCCTAGATGCTAGCTAGGAATACATGCCCAAGAAGTACAAGATCCATCCAGCCAAAATTCCAGCATGCTTGGGGATTGGTCTCCTGAAATTCCACTCTTTTTTTTTTCTTTTTCTTTTTTTTTTAATTGATGCTTTGTGCATTTCATACATCATTTTCCAATTCAGTTCAGGCATATTACTCTTTCCCTTCCCCCCTACCCCCACCCCATCCCAGATCATGCATTTTGCCATAACTGTCCTGCATCTTTCTCTCAGTTTGTTTTTTTTTTTCTTCATTTTTTAGCTATAAGTGATGATCCATGAGTACAAGCATCCTTCATATGAAACCAATTTGCAGGCCGTTGTGCCCAAACCCCCACAGCCCCACCATCCAGCGGGGGTGAGGGGTTGTATGTTCAATCAAGTTGATCAAATAAGTGTCCAGATTCCACTCTTAACTGAGTATCTATTGGCAACTGTTCACTGCTCGGGGAGGGAGGGTCAGCTAATTTAGCAATATGGCTTCTGACAGACTACCCATGCTCCAATAGATGATGTTATATGCAAGCACAGGAAGCACTAAGTGAGTGGACTCAATGATTTTTTAAAAAGGCTCAAAATTGAGAGGTAAAAGTAGTAGCGAGATTGGGAAGGAGTCAGAGCAAGGAGAAAGGTGGGTTGATAAAACAACAATCTCCAAAGAAATTCCTAAACCAGGTTAACATAATGAAGCATATAAATTATTAATAGCGGAAAATGATGTATGAAATATACAAAACATCAATAAAAAAATAAAAAAAATTGGCTTTGAAAAATAAATAAATAAATAAGTTATTAATAGAATTGAGTAATACTCAAGGATGGGTAGGAATAAGAATTTTTTTTAAATCTTTTTGAGACAGTGTCTCCCTGTAGCCCCAGCTGGCTTAGAACTCACTATGTAGACCAGGCTGGCCTTGAACTCACAGAGATCCTTCTGCTTCTGCCTCCTGAGTGCTGGAATTAAAAGCATGTGCCATTGCACTCGGCATGGGTTTTTAACTTCCCATCTTTTGATTAATTTTTTAATACAATGTCCTTCAAAATTAAAATATAACTGATTAAACATATTGAAAATATTTGGTAAATTATATTTATAAATAATGAAGACAAAATCTTTGATCTTAAAATCTGTGGGGATTAAGGAATAATTTGAATACAATGGAATTCCCATAACTTTGAGGCAGAAAAAATAGAAGTCCTTCCAAATTTATGTAAATCACAATTCTTGGGCATTCCTTCTACAGCATGTCAAAGGCAAAGGAATTTCAGGTGAATCAAACTCAGATTCACAATAACTCTTTGAGGGGTATAATCTAATCTCTGTCTTATAATGAAGAGTTGATTCTTAGTGAAGATGGGGATTCAAACAAGATCCTCCAAATAATGGTTATGGGCTTCAGATTCAAATTCAGGTAACTTTAAATGGTATCAAATTTTCTTTCCACTGTGGTTTAAGTAGAAACCACAAATTGAGAACACTGGAAGCAGCTATCAGGGTCTCTCTCTCTCTCTCTCTCTCTCTCTCTCTCTCTCTTTCTCTCTTTCTCTTCCCCTCTCTATGTGTGTATGTGAGTGATATTTATGAAGAGTAAAATACAAGTCAATATTTCAGCAGTATCCCTGAAGAAAAATTTGTATAATCAACGTTGTGCAGTAATGTATTACTATAATATTTAATTAGAACAGCAGGAAATTTAAGCCTGAACTACATGATTCTTTTTTTTTTCCTTTCTTTTTTCTAATGTTTGTTATTTTCCCCTTTTTCTTTGTGTGCAGTTACCTTCTCTTCTTTTCTCTTTTTCTTTTCTTAAGATAGCGACTCACACCAAGTATTGTGGAGTGCAGCTTTAGTCTCAGCATTCAGAAGACCAAGGCAGGAGTATCTCTCTAAAGGCAAGGCCAGCCTGGTCTACATAGTAAGTTCCATCTGGGACTATGGGAAGACTCTATCTAAAAAAAAAAAAATAT